>ML781611.1:524227-540509 GCA_009831015.1 Picea engelmannii | reverse complement strand
AGTTATGAATGGTTTTGAATTAAATTGTTATCAAATTTTATTACTTGAAATATTAGATTGTGAATGTGCTAGATTAAGTAATTTTTAAATTTTCTGTAGTGTATTAAATTAATGGTTGCTTAAACTAATTTAGAGCCATTACAGTTGGCACAACCTATTTTTTCCAAACAATATTCTAAATTGTCAATGTACATGCCAAAAATGGTTGGGGACAGGAGACAACCTTGATTAAATCAGATATGATGATTAACAAGAGTAAACTGCCACCTAGTCTAGTCTCTCGGGTAGTTATGGGTGTGAAATGACACCTAGCTGAGTTAACGTGAAGTGAGGAGGAGATGAGGGAATCATGGGTAATGGGCTACTGTGGTGATCATCCCAAGGACAATGCGCGTTAGTTGGTGATGATCCCAATGTTGCATGGTGACAATACCAATGTAGCATCTAGATTCCACTCAACTAATCAAACTGAAGTGAAAACTGAAGAGAATATTCTCCCTAGAGGAATATTCTTCCTAAAATATAGGAGATTGAATAATGACTAATAAACATAGGAAAAACCTTAGAAAAAAGAAATTTGAGGTGTGTGTGAAGTAACTCTAACAACTAGAAGCATCCCAAATGGCTTTGTTCTTCTATTTTTATTTTTACATAACACCTAGACAAAAAACTTATTAATAAACATAGAAAGGATTATTGTAAAACTATGATAGAAGTCTTTGATATATTCAAATTATTCATATATACATATAATTTAATAATTTTAATTGAATTAAATTAATTAATTTTTAGTATATATATATATATATATATATATATATATATATATATATATATATATATATTACTCTTCTACATCTCATATGTAGCATGTATACCCATTTTTCATATATTTATTTGATTTACTTTTAATTTAAATATTAAAATATTATTTTATTAATAAATAATATTTAAAGTAACTAAATTTATTTATTATAAATTTAATTGGTTTTTATTATATATATATATAATTTTTCTTATATATTTCATGTAAAATGTATAACAATTTTTTATATACATTTATTTGGTTTAGTTTTATTTTTAAATAGTAAAATATTATTTTATTAATAGAATAGATAGAAAACATACTGAGGGGGTTGGAAGAATGATGAGTGAAGCGGGTTAGCGAACTAGGCTTGTTGGTGTAGGTTTTCAAGTTCAGTGTGAGGGGAGAATGATAGGAAATAGAGTATGGGAATGGCGACGCTAGAATCAGTTGGGGGAGGCAAGTGAGGGTCCTCTGCTCACCCGAGAGACAAAGGACAGAGGGAACCACTAACTTTAAAATATGTAGTGTTGGGAAAGGAAGAAAATCAAATTGAGTAAATGGACATGGGGGGTGTAGTAAAGGGTACTAATGAAGGTACTATCGATCCAAGAAAAACTAGATTTGACAAACACAAAGTGAATGGCTCCCATGCATGAACAAAGGAAAATCCAAGGTATGAGGTTACATCTCCTAGTATTGGTAACTATATCTAATACATGAAATATCATGCTCTAATAGTAAAATTTATGGGGATTTTTCCATCGGAAAAAACTCTCATGGGTTGGGTGAGCTCTCGGTTGAAGGTAAAGGGTCAAGTGAATCTAAAGCTGGGATCCAAGGGTTTCTTCAAAACAACATTTTCTAACCCTTCGGATATAGACAAAGTATTTGACTAAGGCCCATATTTCTTCAATTATGCAGGCCTCCATCTCTGCTACTGGACAAAAATATTTCCTCCAAAGAAAGAGGACTTCATGGTGGCTCTAGTCTAGATAATATTGTACTTGTTGCCGCAATAATTATGGGAAATCGAGACCTTGGAAGGAATAAGAAACACCATGGGATCATTCATCAAGATTTTTGAGGTCACTAAGATTGCTAAATACACTTTGTACGCTCAAATCTCTTTCTACATGAACATGGTAGGATCTCTCCCAGAGGAAATAACAGTGTCATACCAAGACAACGAATGGAGTCAAACCTTAGAATATGAGCACATCCCCTTTAGGTGAAGAAAATACAACGTCCATGGTCATTTGTTGAGAGATTGTCCCCCAAATATAAAGCATAATGATAATAAACTTCAATAAGGAACAGATGCAAAAGTATTCACTAAGATCCAGTTGAAGCATAAGGTGGTGTGAGGACTTGGAAATCCAACAGAAAAGGAAGGAGATAACAATAAAAAAAAAATTAATTCCCTAGAGGAGAACAAATAATAAATTGAGGAGAAAACCTAATAGGAGCCAAAGAAAAAGGAAGCACAAATAAAATAAACCACAAAAAAATGTCAGAAACCAAATCTAAAAGAAAAACCAATGGATAATATAGAAATGGAACTTGAGATGCAAGATCGGGAAGAGAAAGTTCCAGATTAAGAAGAGTAAGTCCAAGAGGAAGGAAACCAAGAAATGGAAATGGAAAAGGTGGAAAGTCATATAAAATCCTTTAGGCAAGACCAAGGAGAACAATAAATAAATGAAATGACCATGGACCAACTCCGTAATCTACAAGATGAATCATAGGAAAGAAAGGGTAAGGAGATATTCTTGGGGAGCTTAGTAGTAGCCTCATGCAGTATGGGGGTAAAAAATAACCCTTTGAATATTCTTAAGAAAACCCCCTGTGAAGAGAAGAAGAGGGGGGAAAATCTATATAGAAAAGTCATAGGAGAAACAAGATACCATTTAGTGGACTCAACACAAATGACAGGCCTTCCAGAAAAATATTTCCAAAACCAACAAAATTGACATGATGAACCTCATCTCATGGAATGTGTTAAGTATGAATGCCCCATCCAAACACAAAATAAAAAAAAAAAAAAAAATTATGCAGGAAAAAGTATAGGTTGTTTTAATTCAAGAAACAAAGTGTGATAAGGAGGCGATGGTAAAGATTGCAAAGAAAGTTTGCAAAGATTGTGAAGTAGAAGTGGTTGATTCGAAAGGAGATTCAAGAGGCCTAGCTATTTTGTAGGATCCAAGGAAATAGAGAATGAAGTTGTTCTCCAACCTTTCGAGAATCCTAATGATAAGCTTTGTTGAGATTAGATATAAAACCCATGGATTCATCTAAAATGACTATGGCCCCTTAACTCCCCAGCTCTAGCGAGGATTTCTATAATCCCTGAATCACCTAAGGTCCCTTTTACAATGACATCGCTGGATCATTGAGGGAGAATTTAATATCATCACTTTGCTCCTAGAGAATAAAGGAGGGATCATAAGTGTAACATACCGCTCTTGCGCACACTGCACAAACTTATTCTTTGAGGACACTTGCTTGCAAGTGATCCAAATTATTATACTATTGGCCATAGATTATGATTATGAGGCATTATGGATGTGATTATATGTTATTTTGTTGTATTGACTTAGACAGGTGCTATTGACTCAGTTCTCCTAATTGTGCAGGATTTTGGACCTCGAGGATGCAGAGGCATCGATGAAACCCTTGGACTCCAGATCGATTCAGGGAGTGGAATATTGGGTTTTATTGTTGTATATATGACATATGTGCATATGATTAGATGTTATGATTATGGATCTCATTTCTGACATGATTCGTTGATGATGCACGCTGATGATATCTTGTCGATCGGAGTCACATGTGGAGTAGAGGGGTCATGCACGACTACCAGAGA
The DNA here is from genome assembly GCA_009831015.1 of Picea engelmannii. Classification (NCBI taxonomy): domain Eukaryota; kingdom Viridiplantae; phylum Streptophyta; class Pinopsida; order Pinales; family Pinaceae; genus Picea; species Picea engelmannii. Next base: position 536,838 of record ML781611.1, on the reverse strand, counting down.
TGTTGAGGGAGAGGTGTGGACAATATCCCTACCACAACCTACTACCACTCCGACTGTGGCTCGAACTGTAGGTTAACGATTACCTAGTTCGAGAAGACCCACACTGTCGTGAGGGAAAACTACGACAATCTCTCACGATGATTCTAAGGGGCGTGCAATAAGGCAGGGGCCTTATTCCTTAGAGGCCCTTAGTCTCCCACAAGATCACCTGGAGGATTATTGACTCTAGGGTTTTTTTTATGTCTACCAATTCATTCAAGATGTCAGTGGAACCCTTTGAGCACGTAGTGCATCCTGAAGGTCACGTCGTGAAAGAAAAATGGAAAGAGGCGAGTGGCACCCTTGGAGCACGTAGTGCGTCCTGAAGGGCACGTCGTGAAAGGGAAACAAAATGAGGCAAGTGGAACCCTTGGAGCACCTAGTGCATATTGAAGGGCACGTCCCATTGTTAACTAATAAGAGAATAAACCTAGGCGGCCTTAGAATGAATAACGTGATAAGAAAAATTTAAAAACAATTTCCCTAATAAATGTTGCCCAGCCTCGAAAATTAGAATCTAGGCCTAAAGTAATACTTGTGGTAAAAAATTAAAAATAATAATAATCATCATTAAACATGTGACAAAAAGGGGGTTAGAAACTTGATTAAATTATTAAAATCAAATTATTGAGGGATTTGAAATTTTAAAAGGGAAATGATTGTTTTGTTACACATGCTAATTAAAATTTATTATTTAAAAAGAAAAAGGGGAAAAAGATAATTTTCTACACTTACTAATTTGAGTCCAGATAAAATGAGAAAGAGAGAAATTTAAAAGAATTAGGAAACTAAGGGAAAAAGGAGGAAACATAAAGAAAAGAGGAACATGAGGAAAACGCAGAATGACCAACTTAGCAAGGAATCTTGTCTTTAAGAACTTTCTATATTGAACTCAACTAGTAAATTAGTAAGGGGGGAAGTCATTAAATTGTGTAATGGAATATGGGGACACCTAGGAGCAATTCTAGGAATGTTTTTAGGTGGGCGAGGGAAATTTGAGTAATTAAATAATTAATGAAATTAATTTCTGATGCAACAAAGTGGATGGGTGACACATGTATGGGGAGGATTTTTCTTAAATAAATTATTAAACAATAAATTAAATGGGAATTTGGGAAAGAAGTGACTTAGAAATTCTATATAAAGGAGGGAGGAGGAGAAGGATGGATCTCCTCTGTTATGCGTACCTTTACGTTGTAGAATTTTAGACTAGACTGACTTAGCTTGTGGGAGTTGGTATACCCAACTCGGTGAGGAGTGGTAGCTCGGCCTTGCAAGGCGAGCTGGGAGCTAGTTGTTCTCTGGTTTAGTGTGTGTGGCCCCTTTGCGGCTTGGGGGGATAAGGGGGGAGAAGAGTACCCCTAGCATTGGTTGGGAGGTACCAGTGAAGTATCATTGGTCGACAAGCGAGAGCTGCACAGAGCGCATGGGAAAACGACTCAGAGCGGATGACTTGGGCTACACTACACTTACTTTTATTCTGCTTGGTAGATTATTATGACCTTACGCTTTCATTTATGTACTTTTAACTGTGTATAGAAGGTGTTTGACTTAGCATTTTAATTAAGAACTTAAATTCCCCATAGCCTTAAGCTCACTGCTTGACTGGTGTCCCTTGGCATTCGATCCCTGAATGTTGTGACTGTCCTAGTGGTTTTATTGTTTTTTTGTGAAGAGTTGTGCCTTTACTTGGTCCTCATCCCTATTTTGTTAGTCCAAGCCTAAGCAGTCGGTCAGGAGCCGAATCGACGGTCGTCACTTCGGTGCATAGCGATCTATAGATTCTAATGCCCTCCTTTTTTGTGCGTGGATGATGAGCGAAGTATGTTTCTACCCAATCGTCGAGCCCTGTTTATTGTTCTTGGTTGATTGATGGTCATTGCACTTTCTGGCGATGGATTTTTCTACGTTGATTGATTCATGGCTGAGTTATTGGTCTTATGCTTCTTATGACTAATTTTTCTTTCTTGATTGATTCTCTTCTGAACGGTTACCCTCTGTGTTTTCCTGTGTGAATGTATATCTCTACATTAAACCACTTATCTCTGCATTTTCGGTATATTCTCGACATCCTACCCTAAAATTCACTGAGCGAATCCCCTTAAATTTATTGTTGACCATGATTTTATTCCTATGCGTTTTTTCGGCATGTTACACAAAAATTCTTGTATTTATGAACATCATTGTTAGACATAGAATTATAAGAGACAACGAAATTGGCATGTCAGCGATTTACATTATCATTTGACTGCGATTTCATTCTCTCTTTTTACTATGATTCCCTTTACTTTTGACTGCAATCTGCATAGTTACTGTGATTTACATTCATTGTCAGCGATTTTTATACATGAACATTTTTAAAGCTTTCCACCAAATTTAGGTGGCCATTTAACATAGCGGAATTATCAAGTTGTTCACTGCGAGCTTAATGTATGTTGGTAGTAATTTTATGTGTACCCTGTGACTATAAATTCAATACTGACAATGGATGTATTTATATTACGAGACTATGAATGTAAATTCAATACTGACAGTGAATGTATTTATATTAAGATATTGGGAATGTAAATACAATACTGACAATGAATGTATTTATATTACGAGACTGCGAATGTAAATTCAATAGTGACAACATTGTATTTATATCTTATTCCATTAATGCTAGGGAAATTGATTATACAGTTAATAAGACAGTAAAATCCTATTACGCCAAGCAATTATATCATTCTGTGTATATTCTATATTTACATTTTGCATTATCCCTTTAACAACGATTTTACCACTCAGAATCGTCTTAATGTTTAGGAAATATTTTATTAATTAGAAGCAGTTTAGCATTCAGATGCATTGAAATTTTTTAAGCTAATCCATTTTCAGAGAATGAGTTTAAGTTTTCGGTTAAGCGATTTCAAAATGAGAAGGACAACCCCTACTAAATGACACCTACGTTTCATTTGAGATGCCTAATGAACGATATCAGGGATACCTGTGCGTTTATACTTTGAAGAAATGCATTTTTTTTTTATGAAATTAAATGATGGTGTTTTACCTTGACCATGATTGTGTGGTTACCATAAGATGGATTGCATTTGATCCTGAGCTTGACTGCGTTCTTACACTACCTTGGCTGTGATTTTGTTTTGGCTGTGATTCTGGTACCCTATGGTTAGACATACAACTGTGGAGTTTATATTCAACACAGTGTTCGACTATTAACCAAATATATGCTATCTCACTACATTTGAAACACTGCATTAATACTCTGTCAACAATTTTCCTTCGCACATTTTACAGCCTCCCACAGTTTTAGACAGTGATTTCAGTGGATACCGTGACCGTTATTAATGAACAGTAATGTGTTGTGGAGTGCTGAGAGCAAGAAATATTAAATTCCTTGATAATTCTTTTTATTGTTAATCCTGTGCAAGGATAGCGATATAATTGATGGTTAATTGCTCTAATTGCTTAATAGACAGCGAATCATATGGTTTAAAGGCTGCAATTTTATTTACCGCATCTTGATAGCAGGTGTTTTAAATGGCAAATAATTTATTAGCATATTGATAGTATGATGAAAATGATTTCCTAACAGTTAGATGTTAGCGTAATGACAGAGATTAGATTCCCTAGATAGAAAAATTATATGGTTGAAGGACAACGTTATTTTTGTTCAGCTTAAAGGATAGCGATATTACGGTGAATTATTTTGGCGATGTTATAGAGTTAAATTCCTTGAACACACTTGCACTGCGAAAATTGTGTGCACATGATGTATATTTCAGACAACGGTAATTTAGACCAGAATATTCAGACAGAAACGTCAAATATTTTATAAGCAGAGTAGATCACTTTTAATGATAAGAAGTTCACTCTTAATGGACAGTGTATGATTGTCAGCCAACATATTCGATCGTTAGAGTGCATGTAATAGCTCACTCCTTCACACTTAGACATCATGCTTAATGGATAAAGGCTTAGGGGATGTGGGCGAAGGCGCTTAGTAGCTTGCACAATCTAATTTGAGGTTTTCACCTTGTGTCTTGTTGATCTGATGCTTGGGTGCGTGGGTATAGTATTTTGTTTAGTTATTCGGTCTCCTAGTGTGTTGGATTTTCTTGGGATATTGGTCAAGGCATGCTAAGTTGTGCCATGGTTACAGTCACTTCTATTGCCTGCTGACTGCATGATTCCTGATGGGGAGATCATTGCACACCCTGAGGGATAGAGGCGAATGATAACCTAGATGAAGTATGTGCTTCTTGATGCAGGCGTTGTTCGTTGTAGCAGTATTTGGGACTTGGGTTGAAACGAAGTCATGCGTTGTGTTTTGCGTGCCTTAGAGGTTCTAGTTATTGGTCGTCAAGGCCGTGGTGTCGGGATTGTGAATGTTGTCCCTAGCTTGTAGGCATTGTCGTGCTGTGTCAGGCGGGTAGTCGTTTCTTTCTTTTTGATTTACGCTTGTTTTGCCCATTTGCTCATTGTGCTTGTGTGTAGAGTCGTTGTTGTTTATTGCTTGATGTGCATGCACGACGTTCATCGACAAGATGCGTTGTTTAACTATTGTCATTATTGTTATCCTACCCTAAAAAAAAAAAATTAAGCTTTTTGTTGCGTCGTGTGTAGTTGTTACATTGAGGGGTGTTACATATGGTATCGAAGTGGGTTCAAGCCAATGATTGTGGATTGCTAGGATTTCCACTACAGCAAAACCGTGAGTATTAACCCTTGCGTTAATTAAAAACCTTAACATGTCCATGTGGTGATCTCATTTAGAGGATGCCTCAGAGGTTCACAACGTGTTACCGTGGAAGGAGGTGCGACGCCTCCAGAAGTTCCCGCACCCTTAGAGTCAAACCCCCAAGGGGAAGAACAACTCCTTGGGCTAGATTCGATTTTTGTAAGGGATAGTGATGGTTTCACAAGGCCCTTCCAAGTAATGTCAAAGGGCCTTGATTCACCATCGGTACTGATATGAGGCCAGGGCACCTATACCCTTGAGGGTCCACAACATGCCCTAGCTAGTACATTAGACTCCACTGAGAAATTGAGAGAGTTGATTTCTTGAGTCCACGAGTGTCGCAGACGAATGTTCCGTCAAGGGATGGTTGTAGAGCAAGGCGTTGTGCATCACGCTTCGCAATTACAACATCCAGCATGAAGGTCTGCATGGTGTTATTTCAATTGAAGGGGATCCCTCTTCTATGGCGGAAGACGCTCCTTCCACTTTTGAACATGGTTGTCGACAAGTGTCATGGGAACTGTTCGAGGAACGGTTCCAGGAGATTTATCCTTTTTAGGAATTCGTTGAGCATCAGTTCAATGAGTTTGATGCCTTGCGACCAGGTAGTCTCACGGTGCCCAAGTATGAGGCCCATTTTGGAGCATCTTCGCTATGCTCCACACCAATTTACCCAGAAACTTAAGGTCAAGAAGTTCGAGTTTGGCCTTTTTGTTAGAATTTAGCTTCTACTTCAGGTACCAAGAATATTGGATTGAAGAAGGTGTGTTGGATGGTGGGGAGCCACATTACTAGCATTACTGCCCATAGGAAAGGGTCGAAGCATCTGGATCAGCCGTACCCACTACCGTGGGAGATTTGAGCAAGGCCCATCAGATTCATGTAGCGGTGAATAACCGCCAGGGAGAGTACTAGTCAATTGTGCTCGAGACGTCAGGTACTGTCACTGACTAGACCCTTAGTATTTGATAGATCTTGGTGCTACTGATATTTTCATCTCTGGTGCAGCGCTAAAAAGGATTAAGGTAAAGGCAGCTGAACAAGATGAGTTTAGATTTGTAGAGATGGATTCAGGAGACACACATAAGGTTGGAGGAAGGGTTACGGGTTGTACCCTTAACCTGGGAGAGTTTGTCACCAGGGTCAACCTGTACGTCATGATCTTAGGATCTTAGGACGTCATGATCGGTATGGACTTGTTGGAATCGCATGAGGCGATACTCAACTGTAAGATGAAACAATTGAGCTTGGTCAATGATGAGGGATAGAGACGTGTGATTGTAGGTCAAAACCAGGGAGTTTCATTGAGGTTCATCTCTTTCGTGTAGTTACGGAAGAGCATGCGCAAGGGATGTAATATTTATGTGATCCTTGAGTTAAACGAGAAGGGAGTAGTAGAAGGTCTAGAACACCTCCCTGTGGTTAGAGAGTTTGTGGACATCTACCCAGAGGAGTTTCCTAGGATGCCTCCGAAGAGGGAATTGGAGTTTACCATAGAGCTAAAACCGGGGACTGAACTGATAGCTAGAACGCCTTATCGGATTTCGACCCCAGAGTTACAGGAGTTGAGGATGCAATTGAAGGAGTTGTTGGACCTAGGACTTATACGTCCGAGTATATCACAGTGGGGTGCGCCTATTATTTCATACGAAAGAAGGATGAGTCGTGGAGACTCTGCATTGACTACCATCAATTGAACAAGGCAACAATCAAGAATTAGTATCCATTGCCGAGGATCGATGATCTGTTCGATCAGATGAAGGGTGAAACAATGTTTTCAAATATCGATCTGTGATCAGGGTATCACCAGTTATGGATCAAGGAGGATGAAGTCCCTAATACCACCTTTAAGACAAGGTTTGGACATTATGATTTTACTGTTTGACCGTTTGGACTGACAAATTCCCTAGGGGTATTTATGAGTTTGATGAACAGGGTGTTCCATGAGTACTTGGAAAAGTTCATCCAAGTATTCATTGACGATATTTTGATTTACTCTCGGACGACGGAGGAGCATGACGAGCACCTGCGCTTGGTACTACAGTGTCTGCGAGAGCATAAATTGTATGGGAAGTTGTCCAAATGCTCGTTTCATTAATCGAAGATTCACTACTTGGGGCATGTCATCTCCGGTGAAGGTATCACTATGGATCCAAAAAAGATCAAGGCCATTATGGAATGGCCTGCGCCGACGAATGTCCTGGAAGTGTGTAGCTTCATGGGTTTAGTAGGTTACTATCGACGGTTCGTCAAGGGATTTTCGAACATAGCAAATCTGATCACAAAATTGCAGAAGAAGAAAAAGAAGTTTGTTTGGACCGAGAAATGCATGAAATCATTTCAGAGGCTCAAGGAGTTGTTGACAACGACATCGATACTAAAGGTCCCTGACATGGACACAAAATTCTTGGTATGCACTGACGCATCCAAGGAAGGCTTAGGCGGGGTCTTGATGCAAGATGGTCGAGTGATCTCTTACATCTCGAGGAAACTGAGAAGGCATGAGGAGAACTATGTGATGCACGATTTTGAGTTGTTAGCCATTGTATATGCCTTGAAGGTTTGGATACACTACCTTGCTAGACAAAAAATTGAACTAAATATGGACCACTGTGGACTACAACACATCTTTATGCAGAGCGACCTAGACGCGCGACAACGACATTGGTCAGAATTGCTTAGCCAGTATGGTTTTTGAGATTACTTACATAAAAGGAACAGTGAACCGAGTGGTAGATGCATTGAGTCATAGACCACACATCGTTTTGGTGTTGCCTCTTCAGATGAATATACATGAAAATATTCTAACTTTACAACGCGGTGATGACTGGTACCAAGAGGTCCAAGATTTTATCAGACAAAACACAATGATGGTACCAAGTTTTGAAGGATTTGTGTTTGACGACAATGGCCTATTGAGGTTTAAAAATCAGATTTATGTACCACTAAATGACGATTTGAGGAGTTTGATCCTAAACGAGGCTCACATAATAGTGTACATGGCTCACCCAGGAGCCACGGACATGAGGGCAAACCTTAAACCCTTATTCTTATGGAATGAAATGAAGGCAGACATAGTCAACTATGTGTCTAGATGTCTAGGATGTCAGTAGGTAAAGGTTGAATGTAGACATCCAACGGGATTACTACAACCACATGCTATTCCAGAATCAAAATGGGAGGTTATTTCGATGGATTTCATTGTTTGATAGCCACTGATAGCAAGGAGACACGACTCAATTTCCATGGTAGTCGACACTCTGATGAAGAGTGCTCATTTTATTCCTATGCGCACGATGTATCGGGCACCTGCCATAGCTAGAGTTTTCATCAGTGAGATTGTGAGGATGCATGGCGTGCCTAAGAGGATTATATCCGATCGAGGATCGGTGTTTACTGGACTATTTTGGACTAGTTTCCAAGAGGCCTTGGGAACCCAACTTAACTTTAGTATTGTGTATCACCCGGAGACTGACGAGCAGACCGAATGAATGAACCATACCTTGGAATACATGTTGCGCATGTACTTGATGGACCAACAGAAGCATTGGGAAGAATTCCTGCCACTAGTAGAATTCGCTTATAACAACAGTTAACAAAGCACCATTAAGATGGCGCCTTTGAGTTCCTTTATGGGAGACCATGTCAGATGCCTTTGAGTTGGGATCATCTTGAGGATAGGGTCTTGGTGGGGCCAGAAGAAATCCTACAAATGGAATATTAAATGAAAACTATAAGACAAAGGATCAAGGAAGTGTAGGATCGGCATAAGAGTTATGTTGATGCGCGTCGTGTCGACCGTAGTTACGCTCTGACGATCGAGTATTCTTGCGGCTGAAACCACATAAGAGTTCGATCAAGTTGGGAAAAAGGGATAAACTATCTCCTAGGTTCATGGTAACCTATGAGATTGTGGAAAGGAGAGGCCCTGTGGCCTATTAACTAGCATTGCTTGATTTTTGAGGCGTATGCATGATGTATTTCACTTCTTTGTTTGAGACATTATGATTAGTGATCCTACACATGTTTTGACTTGAGCACCTTGCAGCTATCGGATGAGGGTGTTCTCACAGCTGAGCTGATCCTCATCCTGGATCATCACATTCGAAAGTTGTGACGTCGAACAATGGATCAAGTCAATGTCTAGTGGGACAACTTTAGTCCGCACTCAGTGACATGGAAGGATGCATATGATATGCGCCAACAGTTTCTTTTTTTGTGTTTAATAGAGAGACTTATGATACTTTGATACACATTTTTCGACACTCATATACTATGAAACTTCGGGACGAAGTTTAAACCAAGAGGGGGTGTATGTAACATTGTGCTCTTGCACACATTGCACAAACTTATTCTTTGAGGACACTTGCTTGAAAGTGATCCGAATTATTATACTATTGGTCGTTGATTATGATTATGAGGCATTATGGATGTGATTATATGATATTTTGTTTTATTGACTTAGACATGTGCTATTGACTCGGTTCTCTTGAGTGTGCAAGATTTTGGACCTCGAGGATGTAGAGGCATTGATGAAACCCTTGAACTCTGGATCAAGTCAAGGAGTGAAATATTGGGTTTTATTGTTGTATATATGACATATGTGCATCTGATTAGATTTTATGATTATGGATATCATTTCTGACATGATTCGTTGATGATGCAGGCTGACGATAGCTTGCCGACCAGACTGACATGTGGAGTAGAGGGGCCATGCACGACTACCAAAGACGTTGAGGGAGACATGTGGACAAAATCCATGCCACAACCTACTAGCACTCCCACCGTGGCTCGAATTGTAGGTTAACAACTGCCTATTTTGAGAAGACCCACAATGCCATGAGGGTAGACTGCGACAGTCGCTCACGATGATTCTAAGGGGCGCACAATAAGGTAGGGGCCTTATTCCTTAGAGGCCCTTAGTCTCCCACAAGATCACCTAGTGGAGTATTGAATCTAGGCGTTTTTTATGTCTACGAAGTTAGTTAAGAGGCGAGTGGCACCCTTGGATCACTTAGTGCATCCTGAAGGGCATGTCACGCAAGAAAAACGGAAAGAGGCTAGTAGCACCCTTGGAGCACATAGTGCATCCTGAAGGGAACATCACGGAAGGGAAACAAAATAAGGTGAGTGGCCCCCTTAGAGTACCTAGTGCGTCCTGGTCGCATTGTTAACTAATAAGATAATATACCTAGATGGCCTTATAATGAATAATGTTATAAGAAAGATTTAAAAACAATTTCCCTAATAAAATGTCGCCCAACCTCGAAAATTAAAATCTAGGTCTAAAGTAATACTTGTGGTAAAAAAATAAAAATAATAATAATCATCATTAAACATGTGACGAAAAGGGGGTAAGAAACTTGATTAAATTATTAAAATCAAATTATTGAGGGATTTAATATTTTAAAAGGGAAATGATTGTTCTGTTAAACATTCTAATTAAAATTTATTAATTAAAAAGAAAAAGGGGAAAAGATAATTTTCTACACTTACTAATTTAAGTTTAGATAAAAGGGAAAGAGGGAAATTTAAAAGAATTAGGAAACTAAGGGAAAAAGGGGGAAACATGAAGAAAAAGGGAAACATAAGGAAAAAGCAGAATGACCAACTTAGCAAGGAATATTGCCTTTAGGAACTTTCTAAATTGAACTCAACTAGTAAATTAGTAAGTGGGAAAGTCATTAAATTGTGTAATGGAATATGGGGACACCTAGGAGCGATTCTAGGAATGCTTTTAGGTGGGTGAGGGAAATTTGAGTAATTAAATAATTAATGAAATTAATTTTCGGTGCAACGAAGGGGATGGGTGACACATGTACGGGGAGGATTTTTCTGAAATAAATTATTGAACAATAAATTAAATTGGAATTTGGGAAAGAAGTGACTTAGAAATTAGATATAAAGGAGGGAGGAGGAGAAAGATGGATCTCCTCTGTTATGCGTAACGTTACGGTGCAGAATTTTAGACTAGATTGATTTAGCTTGTGGGAGTTGGGATACCCAACTCGGTGAGGACTAGTAGCTTGGCCTTGCAAGTTGAGATGGGAGCTAGATATTCTATGGTTTAGTTTGTGTGGCCCCTTTGCGGCTCGGGGGGATAAGGGGGAAGAAGAGTAACCCTAGCATTGGTTGGGATCTACTGGTGAAGTCTCATCGGTTGACAAGCGGGAGCTGCACATAGCGCATGGGAAAATGACTCAGAGTGAAAGAATTTGGCTACAGTACACTTACTTTTATTCTTCTTGGTAGATTAGTATGACCTTACACTTTCCTTTTAATTGTGTATAAAAGGTGTTTGAATTAGCATTTTAATTAAGAACTTAAATTCCCCATATCCCTAAGCTCGCTGCTTGACTGGTTTCCCTTGGAATTTGATCCCTGAATATTACGACTGTCCTATTGGCTCTATTGATTTATTGTGAAGAGTTGTGCCTTTACTTGGTCCTCATCCCTAGTTCATCAGTCCACGCCTGAGCATTCGGCCAGGAGTGGAATCAACGCTCGTCACTTTGGTGCATAACGACCTATAGATTCTAATGCCCTTCTTTTCTATGAGTGGATGATGAGCGAATGATGTTTATACCTAGTCGTCTAGCCCTATTGATTGTTCTTGGTTGATTGAGGGTCATTGTGCTTTCTGGTGATGGATTTTTCTGCGTTGATTGATTCATGGCTGAGAAATTGGTCTTACGCTTCTTGTGACCAATTTTTCTGCCTTGATTGATTCTCTTCTGAACGGTTACCCTCTACATTTTCCTGTGTGAATGTATATCTCTGCATTAAACCACTTATCTTTGCATTTTCGGTTCAGGATATTCTCGGCATCCTACCCAGAAATTCACTCAATGAATCCCCTTAAATTTATTATTGACCACGATTTTATTCCTTTGCGTTTTTCTGGCATGTTACACAGAAATTCCTGTATTTATGAACATCATTGTTAGACATAGAATTATAAGAGACAACGAAATTGGCATGTCAACGATTTACATTATCATTTGACTGCAATTTCATTCTCTCTTTTCACTGCGATTCCCTTTACTTTTGACTGCAATTTGCGTAGTGACTGTGATTTACATGTTAGACAACTGAGAGGGGGGGTGAATCAGTTGTTACCGTGCTTAAACAATTATGGTTATTTTAAACTCTTTGTAGAGACACTAAATGATGATCACAATAATGCAGGGAAATAAACAATGGCACTTTCAACATCATTCACATATATGAGAAACACAGAGACAGATATTTCCCAAGGAAACCCATGCAGGGTAAAAACTGTGTCGTGGCTAGGGGCTTAGTAAAGATGTCTGCAATTTGTTCTGTAGTGGGAATGTAATGAACCTGAACAATCTGATTGGTGACCTGCTCTCTCAAAAAATGATATTTTATGGGAATATGTTTTGTCTTGTAGTGGAAGACGGGATTTTTAGACACACTGATGGCACTAGTGTTATCACAATGGATTGGGATCGGTGCAGTATATTTTACCTCTAAGTCTGCAAGTGTCTAAATCATCCATAATACCTGTGTGCAACAGGTAGCAGCAGCAATGTACTCTGCCTCTGTGGTTGATAAAGAAATGGAACTTTTCTTTTTACTGAGCCAGGCTACTAAGGAGTTACCCAATAAGAATGCTCCTCCACTGGTGCTTTTTCTCTCATCAACACAATTTGCCCAATCTGCATCTGAATAAGTAGACAACTGAAGACTTTGATTTCTGGGATACCACAGACCATAAGTCATTGTTTCTTTTAAGTACCTGAATATCCTTTTGACAGCTTGCAAATGACTCTGTTTAGGTGCAGCCTGATATCTTCCTACCATTCCTACA
>ML781611.1:447127-508878 GCA_009831015.1 Picea engelmannii | reverse complement strand
TTGTACCATAAGATACCTTAACTTCGGGACGAAGTTTCCTGAAGGGTGGGTGTATGTAATGACCCTAGTTGGATAAATGTTTAAGAAATTATAAAGTAAAACTAATTAGGGAATTAATTCTGTTAACAAGGTATTAATTAAACAAAGATGATTTAATTATATTAAGTAAGTGAGTTATTAATTAATTAAAGGACATAATTGTAATTAATTAATTAATAACTTAACTACAAACTACATTTAATAACTTACATGATGGATTTAATGGATTAATGGAAAATGATATAAAATGGTTGCGTATACAACAAGGGATAAAATAAGAATCCCGAGAATATAAAAGAATTAATGGGAATGGATAAGGGTAATAAAGGAGTTAGGTGAGGAGGTAAATGTGGGGGGAGTCGGTGAAGGAGGGATAAGGAAGGGAAGGAGTTGGAAGGGGAATCATTCTACGGGAGTTGGGGATGAATTTTGGAAGGGGAGGATTGGCAGAGTGAAATTTGGAGTGGAATTGACACAGTGCACCGGGGGTTGCTGGGGGTTTTGGGCTCGAAGGGCCAGGATATTCGTTGGTATCTTGGGGCTAGGGAGCTAACTAGTCGGCAGGGAGGACGGTTTGGGTAGTGTTCTAAAGAAGCGGGAAGGAAGCAAGCTGTGGACAACAGGAAGGATTATTCGCATCAGACTTAAGATATTTCTCTAAAATTTATGCAATGTTGTATTATGTTAGAAAAAAAAAATTATTATTCATGGTAAAATTTGAGTTATGGAAGTTACTGTTATAAAATTATTGTGTGATAAAATTACTTTCTTAGTTTATCAAAATAAATTGATGTAAAATTAAATACGGCTATTACAAGTGTCTTGACACTTTATTTCACGATCTCCGAAGTTCCAATACAGGACTTTTCTGCACTAGCTCCTTCTCTTCCCGTGACCAAGGGCTATGACCACAGCCTTATGCATAAGGCGCTTTCGTGATTTCGCATATCACAAATTCGCAATTCAAGTTGCTTTGTTTCTTTTGTCTCTCCATATTGTGATTCGCGAAACTCCGACACAGAGTTGAACCAACGGTCCAGATCTGATCTCGATTCAATGGCTACGATTGAATCGCGATATCGCACATCACGAAATCGGAAGTCTTGTTGCATTTGTTTCTTTTCCTTTTGAAATCCCGATTCGCAAAACTCTGACACAACTATAATCAACAGTCTAGATTCATTCTCGATTCAATGGCTGCGATTGAATCGCGAAATCAGGATTCTTTTCTTTTCTTTTTGAATTCGTGATTCGCGAAACTCCGATAAGGATTTGGATCAACAGTCCAGATATGATCTTGACTCAACGACTACGATTAAATCGCGAAATCGCATATCACGATATCTGGAATCCTGATGTCAATAATTTTTTACATGTCCAACTCTCGATCCCCGAAATTCCGACAAGGACTCGAATCAACGGTCTAGATCAAACCTTTGATCTGACGGCTCATGTTACATCGCGATTTCGAGAAGTTAAGGAACCTTGTTCCTTTGACTCTCCAGTCAGCGAACTTACGATCTTTCCCCACGTGTCCTTCCTGATGATGGACGGTCCTCCTTCTTTTGGGATTTTGTGAGCCCCTTGTCTCCTTGCACTTTTAAATATTGTGCAGGTTTTCCTCGATGCAACGGTGGTCAGACCCTGCGCTCAGATCTGACGCCTGAGATCTATCCTCCGCTTTAGCGCACTCTTCTTGTATTTATTCATATCTAACGGCCCTCATGCTGTCGGTAATTTTGGATAGGATCCAACGGTCAGTGACGCTTCTCCTCCAAGCTTACACATCCTTCTTACTTGGAATAATTTCGACTCTGCGCTAATTCCTCCTGAGCCTTCGTTGTTCCTATTTGTCCATCGAAGCACACTCTGATCCTGCCATCTTCAATGTTGTACTTGCCATCAATGACAAGCATACGCTACCTGTTAAGCATTTGCCAACATTACATTCATTGTTAGTGATTTTTATACATGTGCGTTTTTAAAGCTTTCCACAAAATTTAGGTGGCCATTTCACACAGTGGAATTATCAAGTTTTTTGTTGCGGGTTTAATGTATGCTGGTAGCAATTTTATGCGTACCCTGTGAGTGTAAATTCAATACTGACAACGATTGTATTTATATTATGAGACTGCGAATGTAAATTCAATAGTGACAGTGAATGTATTTATATTACGAGACTACAAATGTAAATTCAATACTGAGAGAAAATGTATTTATATTATGATACTGCGAATGTAAATTCAATACTGATAGCATTGTATTTATATGTTATTCCAGTAATGTTAAAAAAATTGATTATATGGTTAATAAGACAATAAAATCCTATTACACCAAGCAATTATTTCATTCAGTGTATATCCTGTATTTACATTTTTTAATATCCCTTTACCAATGATTTTACCACTCATAAACCTTTTAATTTTTAGGAAAGAATTTCTTAATTAGAAGCAATTTAGCATTTAGATGCATTGAAATTTTTTAAGCTAATTCATTTTCAGAGAACGATTTTAAGTTTTCGGTTAAGAGACTTTAAAATTAGAAGGACAACCCCTATTAAATGACACGTGTGATTCATTTGAGATGCCTAGCGAACGATATCAGGGATACCTACGCATTTATACTTTCAAGGACTGCCTTTTTTTATGCAATTAAACGATGGCGTTTTACCTTGACCATGATTGCGTGGTTACCATAAGATGGACTGCGTTTGATCCTGAGCTTGACTGCGTTCTTACACTACCTTGGCTGCGATTTTGTTTTGGCTGTGATTTTGGTACCCTATGGTTAGACAGACAATGGTGGATTTTATATTCAACACAATGTTCGACTATTAACCAAATGTATGCTATCTCTCTGCATTTGAAACACTACATTAACACTCTGTCAACAATTTTCCTTGGCACATTTTACACCCTCCCACAATTTTAGACAACAATTTCAGTGGATACTGTGACCATTATTAATGAACAGTAATATGTTGTGGAGTGTTG
The DNA here is from genome assembly GCA_009831015.1 of Picea engelmannii. Classification (NCBI taxonomy): domain Eukaryota; kingdom Viridiplantae; phylum Streptophyta; class Pinopsida; order Pinales; family Pinaceae; genus Picea; species Picea engelmannii. The sequence goes on along the minus strand of ML781611.1, from coordinate 505,846 downwards.
AGAGCAAGACACATTAAATTCCTTTCTAATTCTTTTTGTTGTTAATCATATGCAAGGACAATAATTGATGGTTAATCGATCTAATTGCTTAACGTACAATAAATCATACAGCTTAAAGGCCACAATTTTATTAACCACATCTTGATAGAAGGTGTTTTAAATGGAAAATAATTTAATAACATATTGATAGTATGATGACAACGGTTTCCTAATAGTCAGATGTTAGCGTAATGACAAAGATTAGATTCCCTAGATAGTGACATTATATGGTTGAAGGACAACGTTATTTTTGTTCTTCTTAAAGGATAGCGATATTACGGTGAATTATTTTAGCGATGTTATAAAGTTAAATTCCTTGAACGCACTTGCACTGTGAAAATTGCGTGCACCTGATGTATATTTCAGACAAAGGTAATTTAGACTGCAATATTCAGAGAGCAACATTGAATATTTTATAGGCAAAGTAGATCACTTTTAATGAGAATAAGTTCACTCTCAATGGACAGTGTATGATTTTCGATCAGCATATTCAATCGTTAGAATGCATGTAATAGCTCACTCCTTCACACTTAGAAATCATGCTTAATGGATAAAGGGTTAGGGGATGTGGGCGAAGGCGCTTAGTAGCTTGCGCAATATAATTTGAGGTTGTCATATTGAGTCTTGTCGATATGATGCTTGGGTGCGTGGGTATAGTATTTTGTTAAGTTATTTGGTCTCCTAGTGCGTTGGATTTTCTTAGGATATTGGTCTAGGCATGCTAAGTTGCGCCATGGTTACAGTCACGTCTATCACTTGGTGACAACATGATTCCTAATGGGGATATCATCGCGCACCCTGAGAGATAGAGGCAAATGATAACCTAGTCGAAGTCTGTGCTTCCTGATGTGGGCATTGTTCATTTTAGTATTCTTTGGGACTTGGGTTGCAATGGCTTCATGCGTTGGATTTTGCATGCCTTAGAGGTTCTAGTTAATGTTCATCGAAGCTGTGGTGTCGAGATTGTGGATTTTTTCCTTATCTTGTAGGCATTGTCATGTTGTGTCGAGCGGGTAGTCGTTTCTTTCTTTTTGATTTACGCTTGTTTCGCCCAATTGCTCATTGTGTTGGTCTGTAGAGTTGTTGTTGTCTACTGCCTAATCTACATGCACGATGTTCGTTGAAAACTTGTGTTGTTTAACTGTTGTCTCTATTGTTTTCCTGCCCCCCAAAAAATAAAATCTATGCTTTGTTTTGCGTCGCGTGTAGTCGTAACGTTGAGGGGAGTTACAAAAAATTTCGAGGGGGACCGAAAATATTTTCGAGTGTGTATAAATAATTTCAAAAAAATAGATATCCAAACTAACAATGGTTTGTTTACTTGGAGCAACAACAAAATAGCAGACACAAAAATATTTTTTAGCCTAGATAGATTATTGACTTCTGAGGCATTGTGGTGACTAATAAATCTACTTATTTGAAAGTTTTGTTTTATTTTTACCAACACTCCATTGTGGTTTGATTTCATATTCATTTGTTTTCACCATTATCTTCCTCTTCTTGTTCCATATGGTTTTTTCCTTTTGTTTTTTTTAATATTTAGTCTTGTTACCTTCTAGATTTTCTTCAAACCCCCATATTTGTTTGTGTTGGTTTAAGATTATAGAACCACATAACATTTGTTTTATACTTGAGTGATAATTGAATGAATATCAATGTATCATGGCACCAACTTAGATATTTCCTACTTCTATGAAGAGTTAATAGGATTTAAAAAAATGTTGTTTTGAAAATGTCCAAGTTATTAATGAGAAATCAATTACAGTGTTGTTGTGCTTCCATAGGTAGGAACTGAAGAAACTAAGAAACCATATCCACCTAGGGTTAACAAGTTACCCCATACTCAGGTATAATGTGTCAAGTTAAATATGTTTTTAATGTAAAATTTGTTCTCTTATTTTGGTTTATTTTCATGGTTTTGTAAAACTCTAACATATTTGAAATGTGTATGTAGGCCTCATAATTCTTCTTCCATTCACCATGAATAACTTTCCCTATCCATCATGCACCCACACCATACGTCCCAAAGTATAGGGTGTGTTTGGTCCTTTTCCACCCTTTCAAATGAGCTTTCCCATTCCAGACATACATTATGGTTTCACCCATCCATCTTATTACAACCCCCCTTATTGCATCCACTACTATAGAAACTACCATTGTATTTACTATAGTTACATATTAAATGGTTACATCTACAATTGTTTCAACTGCATCTATCCCATCCCACATTGTTTCCTCAAAGGAGATTATTCATCTGGGTGCTCCACCTCCTAGCCATGAAGGGAAATATCCTTCATTGCCTGAGATATTCACGGTGATATCATTATTTGATGAAATGTTTATATGGAATGAATGCATTCAATTTTAGGAATTATAGAGATCTTTGGGTCAAGGAGGAGGGAAATTCCCTCATGACTTTCAATCTCATCTATGGTGAGTTTTTTTATATTGAATTCTAATTGTATTTTTTAAGTGTGTTAATTAATATAATCGTAAAAAACATGTATACAGATGTTGTTTATTTTCTAGTCCCTAGAAATCCACACCACTCCTAGATGCAATAATACTCAAGTTTCCTCTAGTTCAAGGAGGAGTAATATCATATTTGGAGATGCATATGCCAGTGAAGAGGGTGGTAGGGGTAAATGAGTGACCCATTATATATCTCATCCATGAAGTGACATTTTGCGCATGAGGAACCATTTTGTTAATAGGGCATGGGCTACCATTCTTTCATGTTTGGGCATGAGGTGTCATTATGTATCTTGGGCATGCCATGTCACTTTGTAAAAAATGTACAACTAAACCAATTTTGATTATCGATACCTGGCTTTGGACATGTATAATGAATTCTTTATGTATTTGTTATTTAATAATATTATGTTGTTATTCAATGTTTTATTTATTTGATGTCTATGACGAATGATGACAATGATAAATGATGTTGTATTCAAATTTGATATTATTTACAAACGCTTACTTGTAAATTCAACCCATGGTATCATAATGAAGTAGTAAGTTTTGGTATATAGAAAAGTTTAGGGAGATGGGTATATAACAATAAAACTGGAAACTCAATTACTTTTGTAAGATTCTTGAATTTCAATAAAGATAAGTCTTAGTCACCCCTTAACAACTTTGTTGTCTTTTCTTGGAAAACCCATATTTTTTTGAGGTGTAACAGTGGTAGCTCATTTATTCCATGGAACCCATTATATGAGGTCAATCAAGTAAACCATTGACTAATAATATTACTAACTGGACATGTTAGAACCATAGTGAGAGGGTAATTTGAATATTTTATGAGGAAATTGAGGAGAAATCATAGAAGAGGACAATAGAGCCATTTTGAAAGCCTCTAGTAGATTAATGAGGTCATGAGGCACATAAAATAGAATGATATATTATACGTAAACTTATTTCATTGTGCCATAGAATGATGTATTACTAATTTTGAATTGTGTCATATAGGCTCTCATATTTTAGTCACATGGTCATAATAATGACCTAGTTTTGCAATTCACAAGATTGGTCACACTTACACATTGTCACATTACCTTGGCATGTGCATCCTCATCACCAACACATTGTTCTAATTCAATGTGAGTGCACTAGAATGGATAGACAAGATAGTATGGGAGTATAATTTTCATTATGGATCTTCTTCCTCTCATCCTTTCCATATTCCCTAATTTGTACACTTATGTAATTTAGGTCTAGACATATGGAAAATGAAACTATTAGTATCAAGTTAATATATTATTTATACCACATTTTTATATTCTAAAAGGGTTCACAAGATTAATTCTTTGTTGTTGGTATCTTGTTATATAATTTACTTTGGTAATCATGATGTTGAATTTAGTTATTATCCAATTTATTGTGATCATTTGTATATGATTGATTTTACATTTACTTTTTTGTTATGTCTTATTTTCTTAAGTAATTTGTCACACCATAAACTAAATATTGTTTATGTAAGTTCAAAATTTGGAGAAATACAAATGAAACATAGTTTATCTCTCCAACCAAGAAGGCACTATATGGCACATGGGGTCTTATTTCTTAGAATTTTCATTGGGCATATATAATGCACCAAAATGGCCTATGATGGATTCTGTATGAAGTAGAATAGGTGGTGGTCAACTCAATAGAAAATTATTCAAATGAAGTTGATCTAAATGAGGTTTAGAGGCCTACTTTCACTGAAAATGGTTGTATAAAATATTCACATGTGTCATCTTCTCTCCTAGAATGCTAGCGATTCTCAAATCCTATGGATACAAGGGATATATATCCCTGATGGGTTTTGGAATAAATTAAATATTTAAATATCATTGCTACAATTTACATTACAATCTTAAGATAATACGGTAAACAGAACAAGATGATATAATAAAACAACACTTTGTATCCAAGGGTCAAAAGTTGAGAGGTGGTGAATTCAATCTTGTTGGCTACATAGTGATCATGGCCCCATTGAAATAGACATATTGAAACTAACGTGTCTTTTTGGTTTCCAGTTTTCATTTGGTGCCCCCAATTTATTTTAGAGCACACATCGAAAATTGGTCTGAGGGAATAAAAAACAAACCAAGCGGTTGAATTCAGTGTTGTAAGGTCCTATAAAAATTATTTGGAAAGGACGATATGAGCACACTATTCAAATTCTCTCTAGGTAGAGTTTTCCAAGTTCAAACCTTTAATGCAAACATTGCATTGTTTCTTATTGAGAAACATCCTAGTTTTGGTAATTTCCAAATAAAAAAATCTAAGGGACATAGGCTCATAGGAGAGGGGTGATTCTCACTGTAATTTAATGTCACAAGTCTAAAAAAATAAAATCGTCATCAATATGACTCCCAATGATCATTTTATGGTAATTTGCATCTCGCTTCTTAAATCTAATCAGGGATACATGGTGAATTTACGCCAAGGTCATAAAAACCAAACTAAACAATAGAATAAGTGCCATAAGATCCTACAACAATTTTTTAGCAATGTCAAAATTAACACACTATCCTCAAGATTCTAATTCAAAGTTTTCAAAAAGTGACCCCTAAGTGTAACAAGTGAATTTCCTCTTATTAACCAAAACCCTAGTTATAAAAAACATCATATAAAAAAATATATGATCCATGGACTCATGGAAAAGGGATTCCCTTAGAGTGTTTTATGATGTCATGAGGTCAACGCAATCAATGGTCCATGAATTTTAGTCTTTGTTATCATCTTATGGTGAGTTGCAACTTTCTTTCTAAATAATTCAAGTACATATGGTGATTTTTTGTCGAATCCATAAAAAACAAACTAAGTAGCATAATTGAGTGTTGTAAGCTTAAAAAATCATGTTTGGGAAAGGTTTACATGAAAATGCTATCGACATGATTCCATAGAAAGTTTTTCCAATTTTGACCCCTTAATTAAAAATTGTATTGTCTCTTCTTGATCAAAATACTAGTTCTAGAAATCATTGAATAAAATAACCTCCAAGGCATGAACCAATGGAAGAGGGGGGGCCTAGATATAATCTGATATCACAAATTCAAACATAATAAGTGGTTTTTTTATTTGATTCCTAATATCATTTTATGGAATGTTGTAACTCACTTATTGAACCCATTTCAAGACATATGGGGAATTTTTGACAGAGGCATTAAAACCAAACTGATTAGTAGAACCAAGTTGCATAATATCCTACAATATTTGTTTGGAAACTTCTAAATGCGCAAATTTTCCACATCCTGTTGGGCATAGTTTTTTGACCCTTTAATGAAAAAAATGCATTATCTCTAGTTCCAAAAATCTTTGAATAAAATATCTCTTGGCCATGGAATCATGGGAGAGGGGCACCCTTATATATAATCCAATGTTACAAGACTAGTGAAATTCAAATCTCATCATTCCAGATCCTATATATAATTTTATGGAAAGTTATAACTCACTTCTGGAATCCATTGAGCGACATGTGGTGAATATTGTTCAAGGGGATAACAACTAAATTGAGAGACACAAATTTAGTGTCATAAGATCCTACAAGTGTTTTTGGGTAAGTTTGATATGATCACACTATCCACAAGTCCCCAATGTAATGTTTTAAAAAATAGATCCCTAATTTGAATGCTTGCATATGAATTTTGTGTTCTCTGATTCTATTAATGTCATCCTAATTGATAGAGATTCTGTATGACATTGACTTCTCTAAAAAATAATTTTAAATTTGGGAGAGCTATGGAGAGACTTCTATTATGTGATTCTTGATAATGTGACACTAGGGTTTGTGTTATGCATGTAAATCCTATAAAATAACATGTTGTTCAATATGTTCAAGGTTATCATGGCTCTTGTTGTAGAACACATAAACAACTATATTTTTGTTTATTGTAACGTAAGTCTTACATGTCAGTGTCATACGTATTTCATCATATGCAATACAAAAATAAATATATATGAAGTGGGTAGTGAGATGGTGGTTGTTTCCTAGCACAAAAAGTTTGCAATGTACTATAATGTACATTGAATTGATCCACATATCCTTCAATTACATCCAAAATTCCTTATCTACTCATGTTGCATAATTTTGGTATGTTTCAAAAACTCAGGAATAAAAAATATAACAACCAACATCTTTAAAGAACTATATTATACCATTGAAGGAATAAACCTGTGAAAGAAATAATGCTACTGTTGGAAATACTGAGAGGGGGGGGGGGTGACTCAATATTTCCCTTTTTCAACAATTAGCATTTACTTTGATATTTTATTATTGACCACAAAATATCAACAATGGAATTGTATTTAAAATAAATTATAAATATACAATTAACATAAATTACAAGGTTTTATAAAGAAATAGTGAAGGACACCAATCCTTTTTAGAGCAACAACTCTAGGAGACACCAATCCCCTTCTTCAGGGCACCAACCCTAGGAAGAAACAACTCCCTTTTCTTTAGGACACCAACCCTAGGAAGCACAAACTCCCTTGTCTTTAGGGAACCAACCCTAGGAAGCACCAACTCCCTTATCTTTAGGGCACCAACCCTAGGAAACACCAACTCCCTTAACTTTAGGGCACCAACTCCCTTAATTTACACTTTACTTAGTAAAGGATATGAATCCTTATGTGCTCCTCCCTTCCACCCTCACTTCATAAGAATCACCAGTTCTTCTTCTTGGACTCTACATTTGTTTTGATCTTCTGATATGGACTACAAAGACTCTTTATTCTCACCATTCTTTCTCATTTATATAATTTTTCAACAAGTTTGATATATAAATCATTGTGTCCCTTAGTTTGGACCATTGCATCTCTTCATTTTAAATTAAAAATAATATATGTTATTATTCAAAAATTATCATGAAGGATTTTTAATTTAGTGAGAGTGATTTTCATAAATCGACCTTTTAGATCGATCCCATGCCTCTTTATTTCATTCTTCAATGTTTGTTTGAACATATATAAGCTTTCTGATTAGCAACATAATCCATTTCAAGTGTTGGATTACTTAAGATAAATTAGGACAGAGTCTACATCCTGTCTGGTTCAACGTCCCTTCTTGACTAGGAAAAAATTCTTACTCCATGTAAAGTTTCACACAGAAAACTCTTTGGGAACTCTATTCTATACGAGCACAGGTGGTGACCAGGCGCTACACCAAACGAGTTCTTGATCACTTTTCAAGATCAATGGTCACATTTTAATTGCATGATGAGATGGATGACTATAGTTACTTTGAAACTTCATCCTTCACGACTTCCAGCCTCTGCAATCATTCAACCTTTTGGAGTGCATTTCATTGAAGTAGATTAGATGATCAATATTTGATCTTCCGTTATATGGAAGATCTTGTCTTGTCCATATATTTTAAACAAATTTACGATCAGGACTTGATCTGAAGTTGAGTGGATGGTTCTTGTTAACTTTAGGACTCTAGTCTTTATAGTCATTCAACTCTTCCGAAGCAAATTCTGACGAATTCTTTATCAACACTTACCTGCTCTGATAGATTTTCATAAGTCCAGGAGATAAGAATGTGAGATTAGGCACAAAGGAGCTCCACTCTTCTTGTATTTGACTATTCATGACTTCAGGTCTTTGGGCTAATCAAACTCTGATAAGTTCAATCACTCTGGAGTGTTTACCTACCAAATAAGTCATAATACTATGATGATTTCTTGATGTCGGTTAGCATATCATGCTTACTCTATATTTCCACTAAACTTGATATAATGGTCATGATTCATCCTATAGTATCTTAGATCAATGACCAACATTAGTTTATTATTTCGCGCTTCAGCTCTTTGGGCAGTTGTTGGTGGTATATGTTGGTTTCCCTTGAAGGACATACTCCCGAAGTGACATAATTTGTTGACGTCACTTTTGACTTGGCACTAGTTGAGTGGTTGCCACATCTCACTTAGATTTATGACTTACGTATACCTAAAATGAAAACTGGAACTTGAAACTTGTCACCATTTTATTACACCATGTGTCCTTGTTGAGGTGGTCTTGCTGGCGTGGATCTCCTTATGTGTCACATCTCCTCCTCTTGGATCTAACGGTCGTAGGTTCATATAAAGTTTCTTATTGATCTGACGGTTGTCGTTGATTCGAGAATCTAACACTTTTGAGACTTCAATCTAATCCTCCCGAATTGGCGAAGTGCCAAATGGATCTATCACCATAGATATTTCTTGTCTTGATCCTATGGCCTCTGTTTATTCTGGAACTTCGGGGTTCAGGAGTTCTTGGCTCATCTGAGTTGTTTATCGTCAGAGTAGGTCAAGGACATAGTTGAACACACTCTGAATATATCAATGGTTGACAATATTTCCCTACTCTTCCTCTGATATGATGGTTGACGAAATTTCACGACTTTAGGAATTCGAGGCTTCGGAGGTCTAGGTAATTGTTGCTCCAATTTCCACCGTAGTTGGTCAGTGCTGAAGTGGTCAACATTATGCTATCTTTCCACTGGTTTAATCCAAAGGCTATGAATTAATCAATCATTGAGATGGATGACCATGATTTATTCGTTGATTTGTATCTCAGATCAATGACTGTGCTTAAACCGATGTGGAGATCTACAATCCGGGATGATTTTGGAGTCCCAACTAACACAAACTTTAAAAACATCATCGAGTTCCATAACACAAAATACTCATTGACAATGGGATCGACCCAACCATTGATCTATGTCTAGGTGATGATCAACGGTCTGTGTGGATTTTGGACCCAAAACTTATGTGATCGTTAACTCAACCCTTTGATCCTGCAATGGCTCTCTGTTGTTTATCTACCCTTATTGAGATTTGAAGGTCATGAATTAATCGTATGTTTATCTAATGGTCCTTCTCTACAATTCACATATCTAACAGTCTTGGCTTGTCCTGAAAACTACATTAGTGGACAAAATTCCTCCTTGATTCGTTTGGAGTTTTACTATGTGGATTTCAATCCCGATAACATTTTTGCAATGTGCTTTTCCTTGTGAGATTTGATTAATGTTATTCTGCACATTGCTTGTCATCAATTGCAATTCATCATCACATCACAATGACTTCGACTGTTGACATCAATGACACTATGTCCAACAACTACGAAAATACTTAAATTGGAGACAAATCCAAACCAATAATCAACATTGAAAGAATAGGGTTTGATAATTTGATGCGAGGGTTCATGTTGTACATGTAAAGACTAGCATTGAAAGTTTTTAGTGCCACTCAATGTCCATTAAAAAAGAGTCTTTGGACCTAATAAAGTATAATTTTAAAATGAAGTGATCCACATATCCTTTAATTATATCCAAAATTCGCTATATATTCATGTTTCATTAACAATATTGAATTCAACAGAGTTCTAGTTATCTATATAGGAGAAATGATTAAATTAATCACCCTCATACAAAGTATATTCAATCTCTATATGAGGTTAATATGAGCATGGAAATAGATAACTAGTGACACTCCTATATTGACTTACTAATACCACAATGGACTAAGATATGAATTTTAATGTTTAACTATATATGGATATTTCAACGATGCAATGATATTTAGAAACAAATGCATTATCATAGCTCAACATGTAAAAAACTTAGTATATAGGTAACCTAACCATAGAAGTCAACAACCATCAAAAGGCTCTAGAACATGATCTATGGATTTTGAAAGTGATTAAAAGGATCAAAACAAAAAAGGATTTTTAAAGGAATCCTTTCCTAAGGAAATCATCATAGGTGTTAGAATAATGAACTAATGATTGATAAGGCAGAGTTAGGGTAGTTAGGCAATGAAAAACAAGTAATAAAATCATGTCTAAAATAGGGAATTTTATATTTCTAATAATTTGGTTGGTGGTGTTGAAAAACATATTTTTTTCTTATTGATGGGCCCTCATGTTCCTATGATTCTTTGTATAACTTTGGCACATAGAAGGCCAATGGTGTTAAACTCATGCACTAAAAAATTTATAGTCATATGTAAATGCATTTAAAAATAAAAAAACAATCCAGATACCCCATTATAGAACACAAGGTTGAACATGTCATTTTACCTCTCTTGCGTACTTAGATGAGTTCATTCTAGTAGACTATTTGGATCCTCTCTACTAATAATTCTCTCCATCAATTTATCATGCTTTGAATGAGGTAAATTATCGTATCTTTGATGATATATTTACAGACATCGTTTGTTGTTGGATGCTTGTACCAATGACTAAGTTTGTATAATGATATACCAATGCACATAGTCTATAATCCATTAATACATAACTACCCATCTTTCTTGAGTTTTCATCCATTTTAAGGTATTCTCCCTTAATGACCATCAGTCCAATTGGAAATCCATAGCATTGATAATCAGTTAATGATGTATTGAGGGTTTTCTACACCTATATGCATCATGCCAAATAATAATTAGTGCCCCATTTATTGTATTTTTTGTCAACCACTATGTATATATGTCTTGTAAAAATGTAACGCATAGTCAAATACAAGTTTGTAATATTTTTATAAGATGGTTAAATAAAAAACTATCATAAATTGTTACCATATTATTTGTAATTATTTCCAACCATAACATAACTATTTGTACAAGATAAGACATATGTTCATAGTCTGCTAAAATATATGATTGGCCCTCCTTTAAATAGGTAGATTCAAAAATTACATGTGGATCTATTGCAAGTGATATACAATCCCATGAATCAACCCAATATTTTGATTTGTAATAATTTCATTCACCATTGCTACATGGTCCACAAAAGGAAGCAAGTTGTCACATTCATATTTTGAATACAAGGTTGTTTGAGCTTTGAACTAAATCAAATCCATGAGTTCCATGTATTGTTCTATAATGATATGCATGTAACCAATATACATTGACCACCTCCAAACAAATTTATTGCACATGTCCTCTCTTTGTTGATTCCTTTAGCCTTCTTATTCCCTCTTCCATTATTGTAGAGCACCATTGAACTATAGATTTTGCATCTCGAATAGGATAATTTTTCATAAACTTGATATCCTCCCTATGTAATGCAATTTTAACACATGCACTAGTTTCATCATCCTCACCTTTCCATTTCCTAGTCTTAAAATAGTTCCAAATATGTGGCACATTGGATTTTTTGTGCAACCCCACCATTGAGATACACTGACAGGTTTTAACTAACCTACACAACTATATTACCAAATCCAATGTTGATCCATCCATTTAACTCTCTCCTCCAATTGATCATAGAACATTTGAAATAAATATTGTATGTAATATAGTTCATGGAACTTATCATCACTTATGTAGAAGTTAGATTCCTTCAGTATTGTCATCATGTCTTCACTTCTATCTAGTATCCGATACCTATATGTTATATGTACCATTATGTTGGCATGATGTAAATAATAATATTGGATTTGGATCTCATTTTTTGGATCTTAGAAAAACCCACAACTAATAGTATACTATCGAGGGGAAAGTTATCCATGTATATTCTAAATTACTCATCCTACCATTGTGCTACATGGACATGTTGAATATACTACTATATTTTATTCTAAAATTCCTTGATGAAATCACATACCCATACCCGATGACAATAAAATTAAGGCATAATTATAACATTACCTTTTAAAACTACATGCAAACATTTTAGGTGCAATTTGAAAGAATGTATTCCCTTTAAGAATAGAACATTGACCTAGGACTTTCCAATTTTATCATTTTTATTTTATTACGTCCATATAGTTCATAAGTAACATATTTGAAGCTTTGCATGTCAACCACCATCCTCCCAAATTCCTAGTCCTCATTTTCATGAATGCACTAGCCCTATAATGCAAATCCATTGCACCTGGGGCATGTCCCATCTAAAGAATATTTGGCATGATATATTTTTCATTGAGTCTTTGACACGTGATATTATTAGGATTGGATAATTATATTTTTTTCATCTATATCGATGATTTATGGGTGAAAAAATTGGAGGAATCATCTTGCAAATCCATTTTAGTGGTTGGTCCAAATTTGGAAATTTGGGTCCAAAAATAGCCTGAAATATTCTAGAATGATTTTTAGGAATAAAACGACACTTTTTCATGGTCCAAATCTTACTATATATCCACCATATCAATTATACACACTAACACCTTTCCATCAGTGAAAGAATCACCTCAAACATAATTCGTATGTGAATGTTATGCCTCCTACAAGTTCACCTACTATATTGATCACCATGGTGGGAGTGGATGCCACATCGACCCCCATAACATAAACATGTGGGTATAGCCACATAGTGTATTTTATATAAAAATATATAAGGACCGAACCCAATCACTAATTGAGGGTTCATGAAGTCAATTCCCTAACCCTAAATGTCTATCAGGTTATGTTAAATACCAAGTTGTGAGAAGGAGAACGGCTTCCATTATGTTGCATTGTATCGTGTTCCACAACTGGCCATAACAATTGAAAATGGTGTTTTATGACCATAACAAAGGAGATGATATTATGTATAATACATATAGGCAACAACGTCAAAGGAAAATCCATAGAGAGTTCATCTTTCTTTGTACTTTCATTTGAAGAAAAGAGAGCAGAGCATCCTCACCTTCTAGTTGGGTTTTCTCCCATATTGGTTTTCCTAGGTCATATGTTTTGCTTATTTTTGGATGGTGTGTGTATTTATTTCTATTCTCTATTTTTTTCCATTTCAACTATTTCATACATTTTAAGCAGAAAAATAGTAATTAAAGAATATGAGATCTAAGGAAAAATAAACATTCACAATAAAGATTTCAATATTTTGTTAGATATGTTGTGACAAATTGTTCCAGTGGAATATCTATGGTAGTTTATGGATCATATTTGTATTCAAGAAATTTTTCTTTGGGTATTTGTGGAAAGTTGTAGGGATCCAGAAATAGGTTTAAGAAGAAATTCATAGAACCCTAGCAATGGATGACGCATCTGTTCATAACAATCCTCGATATTCAAAGAATGAGATATTTGCAAGGGTGGAAGATAAAGTCACTGAAATATCTCACAATATGTCCCCCCTCATGGTGGCTCTAGCAAGCAAGATCATACCATTCAGAGAATTTGGAGGCTTGAACTAAGAGATCAGATCAGACGAGAAATCATGAGATAATGAAGACCCATAAAATGGGTCACGCTAATAACCCAAGAAAGAGTAGTTGAGTTCCAATGCCATAAACCCTTCACAATCCCTATTCAATATGGAAGCGAAAGTGGACATAAATCCATACCAAGGTGAGATACATTCATTAAATTTGAATCATTGGTTGCAACAACTAGAATTTTATCTCATCATTCACCATATACATGAAAAACAAAAGATATCATTCATGAGACTGAAGTTAGAGGGCCATGCTTTAACTTGGTGGGAAAGTCACAAAGAGACACTTAGGCTAGAGGGTGATTCACTAGTAACTAAGTGGGAGGATTTCAAAACCATCATTAAGTCCTAGTTCTATGTTATTGGGTATGTAGAGGACCAATGGATCAAGTGGAACTACTTCAAGAAAATTCAAGGGTAGAGTGTACATGAGTACACCACTAATTTCATAAACATGACCATCATGTTGGGTATCTCTCCCAAGAAACTAGATGTACTCCTCAAGTATCTAGGGGGTATGTACATCCATCTACAAAATAAAGTGATTATTTTCAAGATAAGTACATTGGATGACACATGTGTACAAGAAAAATATTTCGGCAACATAGCCCAAAAGAAAGGGCAAACAAGTGGTTCCAAGAAGAAAGAGAACCAAGAAGCTTCTAAGGAGGGGAAGAATAAGTGGAAAGGGGGAAAGGATAATAAGATGAAATCCACTACACTTTAGTGAAAGGATCCAAACAACTATTACAACCATTTCAATATTTATTGTCACACTAAGGAAACTTTTTGTAACTACATCCATAGTTGAACATGAAGAACCACAAGAAGGAAGCAAAGAAAAATAATCTTCTAGTCATAGAGTCAAGAAATTAGGTTCAAAGCAACTTAGACATGAATGAGAAGATTATCTACACTTCAATGTAGAAAGAGGTGAATCTATATAGATTTCATCACCGGGATGAGAAGGAGATGACCAGACACTTCCATATCAATATTTGGGTCAGGAATACCAAGCTAAACACTCTATTCAACCTTGGTTCAAAAGATAATTAATACCATTTATTAATTACCATGCCCATTTCTAACAACATACAATCCATGCATAATTATACACAAATAAAATATAGTATAATTTAGCATAAATAACCACACAATAATAATCATATGCACATAAAATAAAATTATATTTTAATTAAAATCACCGACTGGTTGCAGACCTAAGACATTCCTCCTAGTCATAGACTTTTTTATTCATATACTCTCAACAACAGGTCACCCCCGAGTTGAAGCTATGAATCCATGAAGGAAAAGTATATCTAAGCCAAACTATGGTTTCATAGATACTACAAAAAAGGATAAGCCTAGGTGATAACTCCAACAACGGTTCCTACCCGCAACCTCACATTCCCCACAACCTCCCCCACCCCAAGACGTGTACCCCTTATCTATTCAACAATCCTTCAGCTATCCAACTTCCCTTCCATGGATTTAGCTACCGAATCTCTAGGAATTATCAGATCTCTATGGCCCTTGGAACACAAGGCTACTCTAATATTTACAATACCCATTACATCAAAACACAAGGAAACCTATTCACAACAATTATTTCACCCAAATAGAATTCTCCATAGGCCTAACAACTTTATTCTTCATCCCAAACCACCAAGAATTTATTGGTTAAAAATCAACTTCACAACTCCCACTGTCCAGGAAATGGTACAGATGATGGAAGAGAATGAATGAGTGAAAGGATGATAATTACACAAAGTTCCCAAAATTATATATGCATGTTCCCTTTTTGACACTTGACACTCAAGTAACTACTTTTTCCCCCACCTGGTAATATGTTCCCCCACTTGGGAACTTAGAATAAAATTATATCATATGAATTAGGAGATAGGAATAATATTATTTTATTCCTTGGCTTAAGCCCCCTTAAGTTAGCCCCTCTTCCTTAAGAATTTATCCCCCTTTCCCTCTCATGGATTCCCACCCCCCATACTCTTTCATATGACTTGATCTGCAGTAGTTATGTATTTTATTAATATATCCAAGTGTGATTACATATTATATTTTTCAGTATTGATGACCTTTCAACTCCTAGTCTCCCTGACCTAAATCGCATAGGCACTCTAGCCTCTCTCTCTCTCTCTCTCTCTCTCTCTCTCTCTCTCTCTCTCTCTCTCTCTCTCNTATATATATATATATATATATATACAAAGGAACTCTATCCCAAAACATCTTGGCTCACAATCATATAAAAAATATGTACATTTACAATTGGGGTTTATCCTAGGGGTATTACATGACCTGACATCCAATTTAACCAGACCATCAACTTGACTTATCCATCCAGTCAAACATTCACCTAGTCGATTCACCTCGACCAACCAGTAGATTGACTGTGTTTTCACTGCAAAGAATATAACAACTCAATATTCTCCCAATTGTTGTCTTCTTTTTTTAACTAGGAGAACCTAAAATTCCATTCACTAGCCCAAGGAAACAATTCCCATTGGCTATCTACACCAAGAGAGATTCAAAACACTTAGGGACTTGGCCAAAGAGTCTTCTACATTTTCCAAAGTTTTTACCTTATCCAAAAACACCTTCTTTCTTTCCATCATGTCTCTCAAGAAATGGTATTAGACATCAATATGCTTCATCATGGAATGATAATCAAGGTTCTTTGCCAATAAAATTGCACATTGACTATCACAATTTATCTTCATATCTTGTTTCTAAAACCCAATCCCTGAACAGAGTCTATGTATCCATATAGATTATTTTCTTTCTTGAGTGGCTGCCATGTATTCAACTTATTTTGTCAAAAATCATACAACCACCTATCTCTTACTCATCCAACTGATTTCTCCATCGAACACCTTGAACATGTATTTGTTGGTCGACTTTCTTTGATCAAGATATCAATCCCAGTCAATTTCAACAAAGCCATATGCATTCAATTCTCCATGAATTTCATGTTTCCTTTGGTAACAAAATGCATACTTTGTTGTGCCAATCAAGTACCTAAACACTCTCTTGACAATAGTCTTTTTCTCTTTCCTAGGTGTCGACATGAACTTTCTCAATACTCCCACTTCATGAGAAATATATGGTTGAGTACATGTCATTGCATACATCATACTACCAAAAACACTAGCATAGGGGACACATTCCATGTCATCTATTTCTTCCTATGTCTTTGGAAACTATTCAAGAATTAGTTTTACCTTGATACGAATTAGTATCTTGACCAGTTTGTAATCCTGCATGTTGAAACTCTTCAATATTATTTCAATAAAATTTCTCTAATTTAACCAAAGTTTTATAACTACCTGACCTCTTTTGATATCCTTTATGAGAATAAAGTTTCCAACACTGATATCCTTCATGTCAAACATGAAGGATAGCTTCCTCTTCACCTCCTTTATAGCTTCCATGCTATTTATGACCAACAACATGTCATCAACAAACAAATATACATATGCGAAATGACTACCTTCTTTCTTAGAATATACACAATGATCCTCGTGTCTTCTCACAAATCCAAAACTAAGGATGTATTCGTCAAACTTTTGGTACCACATCCTTGGTGATTTCTTTATACCATAAAGGGATATTTTCCACTGACACACCAACTCTTTATTTCCCTTTACTGCAAATCCTTCAGGTTGTTTCATGTAGATTTATTCTTCCATGTCAGCATGTAGGAATGTTGGATTAACATCCTTTTTCTCTATCTCAAGATCAAATGTTGTAGCTGGATATATTAGTATCCTAATGGAATTTAATTTTGCAACAAGAGGAAAAATATCACCAAAATTGAGTACCTTAACTTTGAAATACCCTTTCACTACTAGTAAAGCTTTGAACTTCTTGACTTTTCCTGTCGCATTCAACTTTTTCTTGAACTCCCACGTGCTACCGACATGTTCCCTTCCGTTAGGTAGCTCGACCAAGTCCCATGTTTCATTCTTGTGCAACGATTCCATTTCTTCAACCATGGCCTCCTTCCATAGTTTACCCTCTATTGAGTTGACTTCCTCCCTAACCAACTCGGGCTCTTCATCAATGGTATATAACACAAATGCAAAATGGAAATCATGTTCATGATACCTTTCATTTCATTTCCTTATTTATGCATACCTCCTTACAAGTGGAGTCTGTTTTTTCACCTCTTCACTTGATTCAGTTAAATCATCTAAATCATGTTCTTCATTTCTCAACTCAAATACTATATTTTGTGGCTCTTTCTTCATTTGGGCCTCTCCAATATTGGAATTTCCTCTGACTTAACTAAAGATCACATGTCGACTATAAACTGTTTTCCTCAATATCGAATACCACGACTTATATAATTTCATTCCATCCTTATACCAAATGAAAGTACACTTGAATTCTTTATTGTCCAACTTGTTCCTCCTCCCCTTGGGAACATGCACAAATTCATCACAGCCAAAAACTATGAGATGTGAAAGAGACAACCTCTTACCAAACCATACCTCATGTGGTTATTCGATTCGAATAGCACTGATAAAGGAGACCTATATACCAAATATCAAGTAGTGTGGACTTATTTTGACCATAATTATTGTGTGATCCCAACACTATTGAGCATGCTCCTTGATTTTTCCAACAACTCCCTATTCATTCTCTCAACAACTCCATTCTATTGCAACATATATGGTGTGGTATTTAGGCATGCTATGCCACATTGTTTGCATAACTACTCAAAATATTTACCATAGAATTCACCTCCATTGCCAGTTCTTAGCACCTTGATTTTTTTCTCTATCTGGTTTTCCACAAGAGATTTGAACTCTTTGAATTTGTTGAAAACCTCATATATATTCCTTAAGAAATATATCCATGTTTTCTTGGAGAAATAATTTATGAAGGAAACATAAAAAAAAGATCCATTTAGTGATGGGACTGGTAGAGGCCTAAACACATCACTATGTATGAATTCCAGGATCCTTTTTTCCCTTGCATCTCTAGATGGGAATCTCACATGATTTTGTTTTACATATATGCAATGTTCACAAAAATTGACTTTTAAATTACAATATGGAAAACCTTCGACAATGCTTTTTTTGTGCATAAATCGAAGTCCTTTTTCCCCGATATGTCCCATCCTATGGTGCCATTACATGGTAAGGTTGAATAGATAAGGAATAGTTGAGTCGGTTGGAGTTGATTCAACCCAAGTTGAGTCGAGTCAATTCATAGTTGAGTTGAAATTAGAGAAAACACTTTTGTTGCATCCAGTCAAGTCAACACTCCCCAACAACTTGTACACGGTTCCAATAGGGAATCATCTCATTAATACCACCACAAACCTAACAATGTTTCATGAATCCTTCTAAAATAAAGTGTGCACACATGGATCACTCATTTTTCTTATATATATTTTATTTATTGCCAAACCTAGAATATATAACACACCTAGAAGGGTTCTGGTCCTCCAATCTTGTAGCATCAATATGACCCTTATTCATCCAACAATTTTGGTTATTGAGTTGTCCCCAAATAATACATCTCCTCCTTTGTATCTATCATAATCACATAACCAATCCTTTTCAAGTTTCATATGGAAATATGTTTGTAAGTTGATCAACCAAACATCATGCTCTAACATATGTATTGGTCGATGCTAGATACACATCTCCTATGTTTTATGGAGAATTATTACCTTCTGTCGAAAAATTACCATCATATATAAGACATTTGTCACAATCCTTCAACTTTAATTGTGTTTTGTAATACCCAGCTTTACAATACTTCCATCATCTTCTTGTCACCTGAACCATGGATTTACATAAAACCTTTAACTTAGACCATTGACCAGAGAATTTACCTTTACCTATTTCGACCAATCAACCTCTCACCATTAAGGAATCCTTGATCAATCCTTCCATGTTCTTCCACCTCATTTCCTATTATAGAAAAGATGAAACCACGTCTTCAAGCGTTAATGTAGTCACATTAATCCCAATAGTCACAATTAAACTATCCCATGAATCTAGAAGAGAACACACCAAATTTATGCATTTCTCTTCCTCGGTGATTTTAATATCCATATACAATAACTAACCTATCATAGTGATGAACACTTTCAGGTGCTCCGTTACTGAGCTACCATCACTCATCCTCATAATATGCAGTTTAATATGAATAAATATGTTTTTTACCAGATATTTCAACTTTTACAGGCTTCCCATATTGTCCCACAGTTTATTTTCCGTGTCTTCACCTAAGACATTTAGTAGTACCAAATTTGCAAGACAAAGTCAAATCACTCATTTCCCTTATTTTTAGTTTCTCCCATTCCTCCTTCGACATAGTACATGTTGGAATTGTTCTCGGACTGAAAACCACCCACTATTCTCGATCTACAAGGAGATCTTTATTTTAAGCTTCCACAACTCAAAATTTTGGCCATTAATTTTTTTTATCTATATCCTTGAACTACATGCCATTATTTTAAGAACAGACTAAATATTGATGTCTTACAACTTCCACTAGACCTAGGTTTACCTTAGATCTAGGATCTACTTAACCTTTCTTTTATATGACTTGTACAGAGAAAAAATAAGATCTTTGATACAACTTTGAGAGAAATAATGCTTACACTAAACCAACGAGGAAAGAGAATATATAATTAAACATAAGAAGTCAATGAAAATCACATAGTACACATATATTACCTTGGGAACCCTTATCCAAGAAAACCAACATTCCTTGAGTGACTTCCACTCTCTTGTCGTCTTATCCATTCATAGAATAAAGAGTTACATGACTAACCTTTTTCTACACCTAAGACACAATAATCATCCTACTCTCTTTCTCTTATAAAAGAAAAACCTTACAACCAATTCATATTCATCTACATTAACATTATATACCTCTTAAATCTGAGAGCTTCAAATTACTAAGAATTACAATAACTTTTTACAATATTACAACGCACCATATTTATAGTCTTCATGACATGCAAAACCCTAATGCATGGCTCCCCAAAATGGTTACAAATCCATGTAGATAATTGGATGCAATCCTGAGGATCCGAGGATTCTGTTACAATCAACTGCCCAATCGACCTTTATTCATCTTTTCTCGTTGGCTACCAACAAACCTCATGTCGAAATCTAGTCAGATCTGGTTGTCGACCCAACCCTCGACTTAACTAGACCATCAACTTGATTTATCTATACAATCAAACATTCACCTAGTAGATTCACCTCGACCAACCAGTCAATTGATTTTGTTTTCACTACAAAGAATATAACAACCCAATATTGTTACTACTATCTATCCCATTCTTGCATTCTATATGTATCATTATAATAACCAAAATTTGAATAATAATATTGACTTTATATCTCATTTTGTGGTTGGAGGGTGTATTTCTCAACAAAATATATAACTAATAGTATGATATCGAGGGGAAAGGTATCCATATGTATCTCATTATGCCACAAGGATATGTTCAACATACAACTTGTTTTTTTCCAAAAAGTCCTTGATGAAATTGCATACTTGTACCTAGTGACACAAAAATCAGGGCATAATTACAATGTTATCTATTAAAACTATATGTAAAACTTTTGGGTGAAATTTAAAGTAGTGTTTCCCCTTAAGTACATAACACTGAACTTGAACATGACCAATTGCTATCATTTTTCTTCATTTTCTACTATATAGTTCATAAGTAACATATTTGAAGCTCCACATGTCAATCACCATCCTTCCAAATTTTTGGTTGTCACTTTCATGAATGCACTATATTAATAATGAAAATTCGTTGCACCTAGGGCATGTCTTATCTAAACAATATTTTTCATAATATTTTTTTTCATCAAGCCTTGGACACGTGATGTTATGAATAAAGTCTTCTGATGAAATTGGAAATAGTATGGTTAAGCATTCCTAAACATGGTTAGTATTCAAAACACAACAAATGTGTATATATATGTTTCATAATAATAACCAAATTATATCTAGTATCTAAAAGAGAATTATATGTCATGTGATCTATGCATTTTCAAACTTACCAAGGTTTTCATTTCTTGAAATATATTTGGCCTAGGTTCAACTTGTTGTTCTCATTTCTTAATATCTCATACATTTTTTTCTGTTTCATATCAAGAAAGTGTTTAATATGGGTTGATGGTTTCTGGAACCTCTTCTCAAATTTAGTAGATCCTTCTTAACATATCAAGGCCTTGTATTTTCATGCCAAAAGTTTTGGACTAGCCCCTTAACAACTTCAATTAGGTTCATGTCAAAATGAGGAAACCTACCAATGAAGGTCTAATCATTTAGTTCACCAAGGTTTTCGAGGATTTATCTTCTAGTATAATACTCTCAACGGATTTTATCTCTTACTTTAAAAATGATAGATGTCTGTGTGAGCAAGAAATGTTTACTTGTTTTCATGTTTAGAATAAATTTTGACAATACACAATGGGTTGCATTATGGTATTTTGAATGAGTATTCTTTCCAATTGTATTAAAATCAATTTTAAGATTTATAACAACATGATTAGTGGTATTTTAACTTTAAATGTTCGCATGCCTAAATTTTTCCAAACAATAGCTAAAGTGTGTGATTTAACAAGGACAAAATCAAATCAGGTTTAGATGTATCATTTTTCAATTCAAAGTAGTATTTAATATTTTTTTTTTCACTACCAATAAATAGTTCATTCATGTAATTTTCCTTCAAGTTTCCTTAGAGAAATTCATGTGAACATGTTTAGGAGTTCTTTTCTAGACACTAGACACATGACATAAGGAAGGTGGAAAAAGAGTTTTGAACCCATCACAATGACATTGCAAAAATTCATTGGGAGATCATAGCATTTCATTCACATAATGGTCAATATTGGTAGTGCACTCGACATTTTGGTGTTCAGTATGATGAACATATAATTATTAAAATTTAGTTTGCACAATGTTATCTTCTTCACTATAACTTTGCATAAAATTTAGATCTCTAAGTTCTCCCTAGGTATACTTAACATCATGTAAAATTTTCATATTTTCTTCAACTTGATCATTGTTCATTAATGGAGCATTGATTGGAGATTCACTTCATGTCAAAATTAGAAAGGATTCCATTGGATGCACATGCTCCATCTATGGTGATTAAGTAGATATCAGCATGGAATTGATTATGCAAGGAATTGAGGTGGTCATTGATGGATGTCTATGTTTTTCCATAACAAAATTTTCCTTTTCTCTTAGTTAATTGACATTTTTAGCGGGTTGCTCCTTCCTAACTGAATTTATTTCTCGGTTGAATTTGTTCCACGTGTTCACAAGGATATAATAAAACAAGAACTTAATATAATTTGTATTACCAATCACATTAAACAAAAAAAAAGGGATTGCAACAATAATATTTCCTCGGAAATGTTGATGTTTTTGCAAACAACACCTTTCTTTCTAAAGATAATAACATTGGGATTTGTGTTCTTTTTGTTTTATACAAGTAGGAACATATGCATGTTATTAGAACACAAGTTTTAATGTTGTGTGCATGTTAATGAAACATGGATATTGTTGTTACAACATGTTAAAAATCGTCCATTAAAACATTAATCAACATTTCAATCAACTTCCAAGGTTGTTCCATGTCCAGTACACAGAGACTTAGTTAATTGGGTGTATTTTCCCTCAGAGTTGATTATGGATGCCATTAAAATGTTTCATGCACTACATATGGTTCTTGACAATCATATTTTATTGAGAACAAAATGGAACACACAAAAAAATATAGAGAGTACAACAATACAATGAAACCCAAATTCTATTAATGAATAAAATAATAGAATATTATAGAACAAAAACTGGATAGAATGGTGTTATCTTATATTTGAAGAGAAAGAGATGTTGGATACGCTCATTCACAAAAATATGATTACAAAGAGGCAAAAAATGGAATTTTATCATGACTCCTAAAAAAAACGAGGAAAAAAACCTAATCATCAAAACCTAACCATAGAAGATGAAATGCCAAAAGTATTATGGACCCCGAGGTGATTATTTGATACGTCCACTTATTAGAGGCACAAATTTAACATACAATCCTTGTTTTTCACATGATAGCTTGTTGGAAAGAATTATCTGAGGATTAAAACTTTTGGTTGGGGCTAGGGAATTCCATGGAAAACTGTGGCCCCTTATATGTCCAAAAAACACCATCCAGGGCTTTAAAATGACCCCATAAGTTTGGTACCCGAAAAACCATAGAACAACTACCAAGGAGATAAAGAACCATTGAGTTAGTGGAAGATGTGGGTAGCCACCATTGACCAATATCCACCTAGATCACTTGAGGCTTTGACCATTGTCGTAGTAGGGAAGAATATTCTCAGGATATTAGCAGAGCTTATGAGGGTCAAGCTCCATGAACTCATCCACAGACCACTACATAGGAGCATGTGTGTTTTTTGGGGACTCAATGATCTTTAGAGAATGAAAACAAGTATATTAGAATTGTATTGAATCCTCTCAATACCAAGTTACTTGAACGACTACTCAAACAAACACATTGGAACTTTGTAGAAGTTCTTTGGTCTCTCAATGGGATACATGTACCATGATTAGGTTTTGTGCACTGGAAATGTGTGTCAAGGAAGAAACATTTTTAGGGGTAATAAAACCTTTAAGTCATACTGAAAATTATTGAGCTCGAACACAATGAACAACACCTAGAAACCATGACATAAGTCCTCTCTAGAGAGCCCTTGATATCCAAGTTGAATACATGAACCATTATGGGGTCTTGAGAAGCATTGATGGGTATTTGTTATATGACCATAATGATGGGAGGGAAACAAGAGACTCTATCTATAAACCTTTAATATCATGTTCAAGTACCATGGATAAGTCTTCAAACATTCACATATAGCCTCTATTTCTTATCTATCGCCTCCAAAGGTTCTATGGGAACCATCACTAGGTTAGTTGTGCATTAAGAATGTGTCTAGAGGTATAACCAAAGTCACATGTGGATAATAATGGGCCTTGCACCATAAATGATGATTGTTGAGATTAATCACCATGAACAATACCTGCTACCCACAAAAATTATAAGGCTATAGTAATAAATGCATCCTTGAGAAACCACATGAGACCCTTGTACAATATATATGGAATATTAAAGGGATATGGATTCCATGATTAAACTACAAAACATTCCCTAAACAAGAATGTGTTCCAATCCGTGAATCATGCTCGAGGCCATGGTAGAGGTTATTTAGCATTTGAGTGGGACACATGTGCCTTGAGTAGGTTTTGTGCATTACAAATATAGGTTGAGGTCTAAACATGCTTAATGAGGGAAAAACGAGTATAATCCAAAAATGAACCTTCTAAAGCTTAAGAACTATGGTTACAGAAGGAAAATATTTGGTCCTTAGGACCTAAATATCAATTCTCAAGCTTGATTGACATGAAAAACACCTACAAACCACAACTCAAAACCTCTTTATGGTGTCTTTTGCATAAAATTTGGATATATATGCCAATAGGATCTTTTATGCACCAAGGATGGGTTGTAGGGATTTGAACATGGTCATGGCAAGAAAACAAGGGCCTTGGGATATTGTTGATTTTTATTTGGCTTAAGATCCTTGAACAAGTCTTAAACCCAACACATGAATCATTTGTGGAGGTTTTCGGTAGTAATTTGAGTGGGATATGGGAGCCATGAGTAGGTTTTGTGAAATGGAAATTGATCTGGATGAATAAACATTGAAAATTGGGTAAACAAGGAATTTAATACATAATTGAACCTTCTCAATCTCAATTTCATTCAACAAACGCTAGACATAACAAGCAAAATTATCACTGGCGGTTTTTTACCCTAAGAGTTATATATCAGTGCCACTAAGATGTTTCAAAAATTGTAGATGGATCTTAAGGCCTTGACCATAATAATGGTAGGGAAATAACATCCTCAATCCATTGACATTGGTAGAGGGAGGGACATAATGACCATAAGACTGAAACATAAGTTCTTAGGATTAGGCACCATGATCACATCCTCAAACCAATACACATGAACATGGATGGTTTGTGAGGCACCATGAGCCATCATCAAACATTGAAATAAAGTGTCTTAAGATATTATTGAAGGTTCTTAATGTTAATAGCCTTGAACAAGTACTTGAATCGACATGTAGGATCTTTGTAGGAGGTCTTTGGCCTTTGAATAGGATACATGCACCATGAGTAGGTTTTGTGCACTAGAAATGTGTGTTGAGGTATAACAATGGTCAAGGGGAAAACACAATCCTTAATCTCTATTTAAACTTCTTAGGATTGAGCATCATGAATAACACCTAGAAACCATGACATGAGCACTCTCAATGGATTCGTTGATAAATGAGTTGAGTATGGGCACCATTCTAAGGTCTGATTAATCATGAATGGGTTTCGAGTCAGTGACCATGTTTGGGGGAGAGAAACAAGGGACTATGGATCTAAACCTTTCTTTGTAGGTTCAAGTTCCATGGATGAGTCCTAAAACCACCACATCATACCTGTGTTGGTTATCAGTGACCTCCAAGGGTGTTATAGGTGGAATCACTAGGTTAGTGTTTCACCAAGAATGTGTTCAAAGGTCTAACCAAGGTAATGAGAGGAAAATAATGGGTCTTTCATCCTAAATGATTATTTTTAGAATTAATCACCATGAAAAACACCTATTATGCACAAATCTTCTAAATTTGCTATAGTGTTGAACAAAACCTCAAACGACCACATGATACCCTTCTACCATATCTCTATCTTACTAGAGGGATATCACAACCATGACTGAAATAGAACAAATTCCTTGAATGGGAATTCATCTCAGGCCCACACAATGAATCATTATCGAGGCCATAGTCGATGTTCCTTACAATTTGAGTAGGATATGAGTGCTATGAGTAGGTTTTTTGCACTAGAAATGGGTTTCAATATCAAACATGGTTAGAGGTGGAAACAAGGGGCTGAAGACCTTAATGATCCTTCTAGATATCAAGAACTATGGTTAGGGGACGATAGAACTTAGGTGTTAGGCCATAAATTCCACTTCTTGGGATTAATCACCATGAACAACATTTGCAACCCACAACACAAACCCTCTCTAGGGAATCATTGGAATCAAAGTTGGATATAGATATGATTGGGAAATTTTTCACATGAATGATGGGTCACAAGGTCATGAACATGGTCAAGGAGGGAAAATAAGAACCTTGTGATATTTTCGAATGAGTCCTTGAACCAACACATGATTCCTTTGTAATGGTTTTTCACAAACCTTTGAGTGGGATATGCGTGCCATGAGTAGGTTTCATGCACTAGAAATGGGTTTGGATACTTGAGCATTGTCAAGGGGGTAAATAAGGGTATTAAACCATAATTTAACCTTATTGAGCGCACACACAATGAGAAAAACATAGGCGTAGTGACTTGAGTCCTCACTAGGGGGTGTTTTCCCCGAGAGTTGGATATGAGTGCCATTAAGATGTTTCACGCAACATCATTGGGTATTGAGTCCCCAACCATAGTTGTGGTAGGAAAACAACATCCTCAAGCCTTTTAAATTGGTTGGGGAAGGGAAGCAACAACCTTGACCCATAAACATATCTTCTCAAGCTCAAGTGCCATGAACACATCATCAAACCATCACATGAGAGAATGCATCATTTGTGGAGACTTAACTATCATCAAAGACTGAAAACAATTGTCTTGTGATATTATTGAAGCATCTTGAGATGAATAGCATTGAATAAATACTTGAACCAACATGCAAGAACATTGTAGGGAGTATTTTACCTCTGAGTAGGATACAAGCACCATGAGTAGGTTTTGTGCACTAGAAATGTCTGTCGAGGAATAACCATGGTCAAGGGGAAAGTAACAACCTTAAGAGTTGATTGAACCTTCTCAAGCTCAAGAATATGACCCCTCTCTAGAGAATTGTTCACATCTAAGTTGAATATGAGTGTGATTTTAAGGTCTGGGGCATCACATATGTGTCTCATGGATATGATTAGGGGAGGCAAACAAGAACCTCTAGTCCTAAACCTTTCTTCAGATGCTCAAGCACCATGGACAAGTCCTAGAACCACCACAATAAACCTTTTCTAGTTATCAGTTACCTCCAAGTGTGATGTGGGCACCATGATTAGGTTAGTTGTGCACCAATAATGGGTCTAGATGTTCAAATAAGGTCGTGAGAGAAAAACAATGGCCTTGTTCCCTAAATGATGCTTCTTGGGCAAAATTTGTTGGAATACTGATAAAGGGGGATGAATCAGTATGAAAAATTTTACCACTTTTAACCACAATATATAAACTTCAACTTTATCAGCAATATATAATCAATGTATCATCAATATATCATGAGAATATAAACGTAAGTAGCATCACATCAAGTACACAATACACTAGAATTTACGTGGAAACCCAAATAGGAGAAAACCATGAAATGATTTTCTATATATAAACGAATATTGTAAGGTACTAGATCTATTATAGTAGCCAAAAAACATAAATATTGCATAGAATAAAAGAAGAACAACACAATAGATGAAACCACAACACCAGAATAATACCTTTAATGATAGGAAACAATGTTCATTTGCCTCTTCGAGAGGGCAACCTCCAACAAAATAGTGCTCTATTACAATAATTCTCAACACAAAACTTATCATACCCTCAACTCCTATTTATACTAAATCTATCTACCAAAAGAACATTCTAAAGGAAGATCTTCTAGAAACAGAAGCTTATATTAGGTCTTCTTACATTTGAATTATTCTTTATTATTACTAGGCCTTATTAATATTGGCATTTATTACATGGAAAATATATTATTCTACCTATTTGATGGGTTAGGTCCCTAACATGCCCTTCCCCTTAAAAACGTCCTTGTTCTCAAGGTTTGAGATGAGGAAATTACTGCAAAATGGTAGTTGGCTCCCAGGTGGCATATACTAGAGTTGTATCTTTCCACTAGACTAGAACATACTTGATGGTGCAATGAAAAAGACAATGCTCACAATGGTCCAAAACATCTTGTGGTTGCAACTAGATGGAGCCTTCTTCATCCAAATTTTGAAGGATGGTTTGAGTTTGGCACTTAGTTCCAATCACCTTCTTTTAGCAGGAGACATGACAAATAGGATGGAACTTAGAATGACTTGGAAAAACTACCTGATAAGCCACCTATACCATGCTCTTGAAAACTGTATAAGGACCATAAAATTTGGACGCCAGTTTTTGACGATGGTTGACCTTGAGTAAAGTCTACTTATAGGGTTCCAGTCAATGAAACACCTAGTGTACTTCATCAAATTGATGTTCGAAACGACCTTGATCTGCTTGTTTCTTCATGCGATTCTGATCCATGACCAAATTCTCTTTGAGGGTATGGATAATATCCTCCCGAAATGTAAGAGTCTGATCAACCTCCTGGACCTTCGAGACACTAGGCATGTATGAGAGAAGTGAAGGTGGATTTTGGCCATATACTGCTTGAAAAGGAGTCATGTGAGTAGTTGTATGGTAAGACATGTTGTAACACCATTCAACTAGTGGTAACCATTGAGCCCATTGATTTTTCCTTTCAGATGAAAAACACCTCAAATATGTTTCCAAACACGTGTTCACAAGTTCATTTTGATCATTAGTATCGATATGATAGGCTGTGCTGAGGTGCAATTTGGTGCCCTGGAGATAGAACAACTCTTGCCAAAAATTTCTAGTGAAAGTGGGATATTGATTAGAAACAATAGAATGAGGCATGCCATGAAGCTTGAAGATGTTATCTATTAACAGCATGGTTTTCATAGCTAAGGTTAGAGGTTTGTCAACAATTTTCAAAGTCATGCATGTTAGCACCCATATTTTTTTTATGCCTGGCATCATCTAACATCTCCAAGGGTTAGCTTCAAACAAAATCTTTTCATTTATTATTTCCATTTCCATTTGCAACTGAGCACTGCAAAAATTTTCTACGCGTTGCGCAGAGTGCTTCATCGCGCAAAGGATTCTATCGCGCAATGGATTTCGTCACGCAGTGCATTTCATCACTCAGAGGATGTCATTGCGCTGTCGATTTCGTCGCGCAGTGGATTTCTTCGCGTAGTGGATTTCATTGTGCAATGGGCTGTCACACATGGGATACTATCGCGCATAGGATGTTGTCGCGTAGAGGGTTTCATCGGGCAATCGATTTCGTCGCGCAGTGGATTTCATCACGCATACGATGTTGTCACGCAGAGGGTGTCATCATGCTATGGATTTCATCGTGCAGTGAATTTTTCTACGTCGTGGGATGTTGTCACACATAGGATGTTGCCGTGCAAAGGGTGTCATCACGAAGTGGATTTCATCGCGTAGTGGATTTCATCGTGCGCAGTGGATTTTCCTGTGCACAGGCTACAGGTCACACTGTGAAAATGACTGGTTTAGTGGTCCACTTAAAGCTCCATTTCTGACCAAGTGGAGAATAATTTTGAAATTACCTGAGAGGTTTTTGACTAGGACAAACCATATAATAAAAACCTCTCTCATATTTTCAAAATGTGTCACAAAGTGGGCAACTCAAAGGAATATTTGAGCCCTATTTTTCATTTTTCATGATTTCTTGTCCAAGACATGTTTTTGCGACACGTATTCCGGCCATATGGAGATGGATTTCAAGAAACAGAGAGAGGTTTTTATTTAGAACAATCTTACCTACAAAATCCATTCTCATAGTTTACACATCTATTACAGGTTGAGAATTAAAAGTGGCATTTTGAAGCCTATTTTTCACAATTTCGCATCCTGAAAAGCAGGAAATCAGTTAAATGTGTCATTGTTGTTTGTAACGGTTTCTATTTTGGGAAAGGGGTTGGAGTTAGAAGTGGTGAGATGTAAAGGACCTATAGTTATATATATTTCATGGTACAATAGTAGACAAGGGTTGGTTGGAAAAAACAATGTAGACATTGACTATTGAATGTAGCTTCTGAATTCGATCGAAACTTAATGCAAAGGTCCTAAAGGTTTGATGAAAATATTCTAACAGTGGTAGTTTGATTTATTGTATTCTTTCCTTGAATATTTTCTTTCCTATGCTCTTATATTCACATCTGTAAATTTCTGTCTAAATCGAAACATGATTTAGAATCTAGAATTCATTGCACGGTGCTCTAGATTCGCACCATTTAGACAAACTGTGTTTCTTCTAAGTGAACTTTGAATTCATCCTCAGCGGTGCTCTGAGTTTCTTCATGTGTTTTTCTCCCACCATGCACAACGATTTTTCACTGAATATTGTTGCTTGCTTAGCCTTTATCCTCTCAAGTCCAGTCATCGAGTCATTTGTTTCTATCGTTTTCTCGAACCGACTCCATAGCCCAATGGTACTTTCTCTCTTGCGTGTCCTACCATCCCTTTAAAAAAAAAAAAACTTGTCCTATTGCAGAATATGACCTCTGTGCATTTATTGATGAAATATTTGAGTTATTACCAATCATTAGACATATGAGAGATCCTTCTCTGGTTGTATAGGTCAGAATACAATCTAAAGTTGGTTGGAACAGTTACCTTGGGGATTTCTTTGATATATCCCAAAGAAATTACCGAGTGCTAACATTCTGGCACCGTTGTCGGGGAGAGAAGGTGAAATTTTCCCTGGGAGAAACGAAAAATTTCAGATCTGAGTACTGATGGTGAAAAGTATTCAGACACAGAAAGGTTTTACAACATTCACTTAGTGACTCCATTTTCAAGAATCTAGAATTCAAAATTTTCATGGCAACTCCATTGTCCAAAGACCGAGTAGCCTAAAATATTTTATTGATGACTCCACTATTTCAAGATGGATTACAGATCTGCAAGGTATGCTCCAATGAATCTATCTCATATTCCTGACTTTCCAAATTGTATTCCTCACATAGATTGGAAAAAGTATTTGCCTAAATTTGAAGATAGGAAAGGAAATGATGTTGCATTGCACTTGATTAGATTTCACATGAACATATGTAAGTTGGGGGTTGAATTTCATCAGGATTGTTTGATGAAAATGTTATGGCTACTCTAGAGGGGAAATCAAGATTATGGTATGAAGGTTTAAAACTAGGCAACTTATACTCTCTTAAATATTTCCATGTAACATTTTTTAAGCATTATGGAGAATCTAATCCTTCATTCTTGGTGTTTGAAGATTGTTTTGAATTTTGTGAACATTTCATTAAGTACCTTGAAAATGTTTTTGGTGATGAAGAGTGTATGAATGGTGAAATCATAGAAGCCTTTTATGAATATTCATCCCAACAACAAATAGTATCCCCTCCTTTGGTTGAAGATGAAGTTGATTAAGAAATTGTTGCTAAAAGTCATTTTCCTTCTCTTGACCCTGATGAAGATATTCAACAAGATTTCCATCAAGGCAAAGTGTTCCAAAGTTGTCTTTCTTCCCTTGTGAATTATGTGGTTGTTCAAATTCTAAGTGGCCTAGACATGGATGAGGATTTTGAAACTGCATCTATAGAGAGTTCAAGCCGTGAACAAACAACTGGCATAGAGTTTCACGAAAGAAACAAAACAATGTTTGCCACTTTTCAATCAGAAATACAGAAATATAATGAAGAGGCAGTTGTTTTATTTGATTCCTTTGAAAATCATGATTTTAAAAATGCATCCATGGGAACTCTAGATTATGAAGTAGTGCATGTTGTTAACTTTTCGCATTTGCAAGAAGATTATGAGCAAGAACTTATTTCCATTCATTCATTTGAAAGTCAAAATGATAGTCCTTAAGCAAATTTTCAGAAGGTTAATAAAACCAAACCAAAATTGTTTGATGAACAAGAGGATAACCTTGATACACATAATATGGTTGTCATATTTGAAGATGTTCAAGGATGTATTACTTCTTTTGTTGATATGCATGGAAGAGTAGACAAACCTATTGCTTCCATTTCATTTGAAAATGTTCTCAAAACAAAAGAAATGAAAGAGGCTTGTCTTTCTATTTGTGTTCATAAAGAAGAAATGATTTTTCACAGTTTTCAAGATCCGGTGGCCATCCTATTATAGTCATCAGTGGAGGAATTTGTTTCATTCATAAGCTCATATTTTGGATTCAATTTTTGTTTTCAGCTGCCATCTTTTACATTTGTCTTCCTTTTTAAGAAAAATATGAGCAGGGCAAAATCGGGAAGACAATTACTTGATTGGATGCATTGGCACTTTAGAATCACTTGATTGAGTACTCATTTCAAAAATTTTAGATTATACAGGAGTGTGTGAATAAGCTCAGTACTATGAGAATTTCTTTTAACAATCTGCAGTTTTCATTTTCAACTTAGTTTCAGATTTTAGTTTGGAGCATATACATCTTTGGGTTTTCAGCGGATGCAGGTTACAAGTTACAGTTGGAAAGTTTATTTTGGAAGAAGCCCAATGGATAGGCATTTGGTCTACTATTCTTTGCTACGTCACAAGGAGGATAGCGTCCCCGTTGGAGCCAACTATTAGCACCATGGTTTTCATAGCTAAGGTTAGAGGTTTGTCAAAAATTTGCAAATTCATGCTTGTTAGCACCCATATTGTTATTATGCCTGGCATCATCTAACATATCCAAGGGCTAGTTTCAAAAGGAAGCTTTTCATTTATTATTTCCATTTCCATTTACAACTGCGCGCTGAAAAATATTTCTATGCGATGCACAGAGCGCTTGACCACGCAAATGATTATATCGTGTTGTGTATTTCCTCGCGCAGTGTATTTCGTCACGCAATGGATTTCATCACGCAGAGGATGTCATCGCGTGATGGATTTCATCACGCAGTGGATTTCGTCGCATAGTGGATTTCGTCGCGCAATGGATTTCATCGCATAGAGGATGTCATCGCGCGGTGGATTTTGTTGTGAAATGGATTTCATTGCGCAATGGATTTCATCACAGAGAGGATGTCATCACGTGGTGGATTTCATCGTGCAGTGGATTTCATCGCGTAGTGGATGTTGTCGCGCATATGATGTTGTCGCGTAGAGGATGTCATCGAGCAGTGGATTTTGTCACAGAGTGGGTTGTCACATAGGGGATGTTGTCATGCATAGGATGTTGTCACGTAGAGGGTGTCATTATTCATTGGATTTCATCGCGCTATGTGTTGTCGCAAATGGGATGTTGTCGCACATAGGATGTTGTCGCGTAGAGGGTGTCATCGTGCAGTGGATTTTGTCGTGCAGTGGGATATCTCGCATGGGATGATGTCACGCATAGGATGTTGTCGTACAGAGGGTTTCGTCGCGCAATGGATTTCATTGTGCAGTGGATTTCGTTGCGCAGTGGATTTTCGTGCGAACATGCTATAGGTCGCACTGCGCAAACGACTAGTTTAGTGGTCCACTTCAAGATCAATTTCTAACCAATTGGAAAGGAATTTTGAAAATACCCAAGAGGGTTTTCTTGAGGACAAACCGACTAATAAAAAACCTCTATCAGGTTTGCAAAATGCATCAGGGTTTGGGAGATTTGAAGGAATCTTTGAGTCCTCTTTTTCAATTTTCATGATTTCCTGTCCGAGAGATATTTTTGCGACACTTATTATGACCATATGGAGAGGAATTTAAAGAAACTGAGAGAGGTTTTTATTTACACCGAGCTTACCTACAAAAACCACTCTCAGATTTTACACATCTGTTATAGTTTCAAAATTACAAGTGGCATTTTGAAGCCTATTTTTCATAATTTCGCCTCCTTAAAAGCAAGAAATGAGTTAAACGTGTCATGGTTGTTTGTAATGGTTTCTATTTTGGGAAATGGTTTGCAGTTCTAAGTGATGAGATGTAAAGGACCTATAGAGCTATATATTTCTTGGTACGAGAGTAGAGAGGGGTTGGTTGGAAAAACAATGTAGACAGTGACTATTGAATGTAGCTTATGAATTCGATCGAAACATAATGAAAAGGTCCTGAAGCTTTAATGAAAATATTCTAACAGTGGAAGTATGATGTATTGTATTATTTCCTTGCGTATGTTCTTTCTTGTGCTCCTATATTCACATCTGTAATTTTTCATCTAAATCAGAACGTGATTTCGAATCTAGAATTCACTGCGTAGTGCTCTAGATTCATGCCATTTAGACAAACTGTGTTTCTTCTAAGTGAACTCAAAATTCATCCTCAGTAGTGCTCTGAGTTTCTTCATGTGTTTTTCTCCCACTACGCACAACGATATTGCACTGAATACTGTTGCTTGCTTAGCCTTTATCCTCTCAAGTTCAGTCACCGAGTCATTTTTTCTATTGTTTTCTCGAACCAACTCCATAGCTCAATGGTAGTTTCTCTCTTGGTTTTCCTACCATCCCTTTTAAAACAAAATAAAATTGTCCTATTGCAGAATCTAACCTCTGTTAATTTATTAATGAAATATTTGAGTTATTACTAGTCATTAAAACATTTCAGAGAGCCCTCTCTGGTATTTGAGTTATTACTAGTCATTAAACATATCAGAGAGCCCTCTCTGGTTGTATAGGTCAGAATACAATCTAAAGTATGTTGAAACAGTTACCTCAGGGATTTCTTTGATACAGACCAAAGAAATTAGTGAGTGCTACGACAAATAATTAATAATTTTGTTAATAATTATGGACAGCTACGATGAGAAATTCTTGAACAATTTTTTCAATTTCATTTTTCTGGGCAAAGGGATGACAATAGGGATACACATTGGGAGGAAGGATGTCAGGGACGAGGGGAATGGAATGATCATGAACACCATGGGAAGTAGGAATTCCTTGAGGAGTGGAAAAAATAGCTCGATGTTTGGGGAGTATGTATTGGAGGTTAGGAGGCAAAGTGTGTCTCAGTGGCGTGAATGGAATGGAGTTGTGTAATAATTTTGGAATGATCTTTTTTTAGGAGTTTTTCCATGCAATGGGAACTGATGATCTCACGGGAACCTATTGTGATTCCTTGGAACTTATACTATTGGCCATCCTGGTTGAATTGCATGGTTAATTCCTTAAAATCCATGAGAAGGGGACTCAAAGTCCTTATCCATTCGACACCCAACACAATGTCACAACCACCCAATAGAAAACATATGAGATTTCAGGTGGTATTGACCAATTTGGAGAGGCAAATTTTCACAACACCCCCCACATTTCATGGACCTGTCATTGGCAATCATGATTTAAAATTTGTTGATTTCTCGGATATAACAATTAGTTTCTTGGGAAATGTAGCAATGAATAAAATTATGGGTGCTTCCACTGCCAACAACGATGATGACCTTCCGATGCTTAATGTAACCAATTAGCTTGAGGGTTTGGGGAGTAGAATAATACTGCGGTGATGAAATGGCGAAATGCTTAACATGAAGAAATGTGTAGGAATTCTGCAACGAGAATGCACGAGACACACTTCCACGACAATAGATCTTGCTTGTTTATGTTTTTGTCCCAACCGTTAGGAACCAAATTATATTGTATTTACTCATAACAGGCACAGTTGAATGGAATTGTATTTTATTTACTCATATAATTTTTTTCATCACTAGATCACCCTAATTGTTCCCACTCCTCTCCATGCCCGACCATCAAAATCTCCTCACTATTTT
Source organism: Picea engelmannii (assembly GCA_009831015.1). Taxonomy (NCBI): domain Eukaryota; kingdom Viridiplantae; phylum Streptophyta; class Pinopsida; order Pinales; family Pinaceae; genus Picea; species Picea engelmannii. The sequence goes on along the minus strand of ML781611.1, from coordinate 469,539 downwards.
TTATTCCACTCCTCTCCATGTCCTCCTAAAACGTTGTAAAAGAAAAAAGTAATTGTTCCCACTCCTCTCCGTGGTAGGCCATCAAAATCTCCTCACTATTCTTTTTTTCCACTCCTATCCATGTCCTGCTCAAACATTATAAAAATAAAAATAAAAACTATTCTTTCTCAATCCTCTCCATTCTTTTTTAACACCCCTCTCCATGTCCTCGTGAAACATTGGAAAAGAAAAAAGTAAAAACGATTATTTTGCAATCCTCTCCATGCATTCCTAATTGTTCCCATTCCTATGCATCCCACGCCATCAAAATATTTCCACTACTCTTTTTTTCCACTCCTCTCCATATCCTCCTGAAAACGGTTACTTGAAGTAAAATAAAAAAGTAAAAGCTATTCTTTTGCACTCCTCTCTATGCCAGGTTCTAAAATCTAACCATAAGCTCATACTTCTGAGTAATTTATTAATCCTATAAAATAAATGTAAAAAATAAATAAAATAAATAGTTTTTGAAAAATGCATTTATAAATATTAAGAAGTTATCAATATTAAATTATATTTATTGATTTTAAGAATATTCAAATATATCAACATTTTTAAACCAAAATATGCAGCATCTTTAATTCAAAACCATAAAATTAAAATTTATAATTAAAAGACATCAGTATCTTTAATTCAAAAACATAAGATTGAAGTTTATAATTAAAATATTGATTAATACAGCAAATTCCAATACTCCAACGCCTATAGACACAGCAAATTGATTGTCAGGCTCGATTGTGGAATTTGAAGCAAGGCCGAAGTGGGTAATTGAATTTGGGCAAAGAAGGAACATCAGGAATATCTCAAAGAGATGGAAAATTAGTTACTCTGGGAATCATTAAATCTCCTGTAGGTAACGGAGGGAAGTTGTCAGGCTCGATTGTGGAATTTGAAGCAAGGCCGAAGTGGGTAGTTGAATTTGGGCAAAGAAGGAACATCAGGAATATGTCAAAGAGAGAGAGAAAATTAGTTACTCTGGAAATCATTAAATTCAACTGTAGGTAACGGTAAAATAGAAGCTTTCTATGCACCCCCTCTTTCTCTCTCCAAATTAAGTTTTTGTACAGTCTCCACCTCTTTCTCTCTCCAAATTAGGTTTCTTGTACAGTCTCGTAACAGAAGAGAGGGATATGTTAAGGGCGATAACTTAAAGAGCCAGCGGTGTAGGTGCGAACTCCATTTGCGTCTCCACCTCTTTCTCTCTCCAAATTAGGTTTCTTGTACAGTCTCGTAACAGAAGAGAGGGATATGTTGAGGGCGATAGCTTAAAGATCCAGCGGTGTAGGTGCGAACTCCATTTGAATTTGATTTGAGTGCGAGTTTGTAGCGTGCAGTTGTTGATGGCGTATTGCATGAGCCTTCCGAGCTGTTCAGCAGCCTCACAGTGCATCTATTCATCCTCTCTTCTGGGTGAAAAGGCGACGGGACATCCACACTGAAATCCCCATTTTCATCACTCTCTCCTACGGTAACCCCTGATGTGATCTTCCGGTTTATGATGCATTCTAGGGCTAACCGAGCACCTATACACATAAATCCAATAGATCATGTTATAATATACATAAACAGATACCCGAAAGGTTAGCCTAGTCATTGTCATGTTGTTGTTGGATCTGCGAGCCTCTGCTCAGTTCAAATCTGTAATAGTGGACGGATTTATTGGAATACAATATACGAGTATGGATTTCTTGGATTTCCCCCAAAATAGTCACTCTGGAGATCATCTCTAAACGGACAATTTTTTTTATAATAATTTTTAAATAACACAGCCACTTAAGTTGTGGTTGATGAACGCACATAGGTCGCTTCAGATTCAAGAGTCGGCTGCTTTAGATTCAAGAGTGGCTGATGAATCTAAGAGTCTGCTCTTCAGATTCAAGAGTTGGCTGCTTCAGATTTATAAATATATCTCCAAAATAAAACATGTACAGGCAACAAATGTGGAATTCAAGAGTTTGCTGCTTAGATTCATAAATATATCCCTAAAATAAAACACTTAGTGTAATAATATGACACTTTAATCCTGGTTAATTAGGTAAATTTGGCAATCAATGATAGGACGGCTAAGAATATGCCAGCATCTTCAATTGTTAGCCATCGGATTAGAATTTTAGATTAAAAGGTGATTAATTGTGCCCATCTCCAATAGGTATATGCCTTTAGGCGTAATTATTACTAGTCATTAAACATATCAGAGAGCCCTCTCTGGTTGTATAGGTCAGAATACAATCTAAAGTATGTTGAAATAGTTACCTAGTGATTTCTTTGATACAGATCAAAGAAATTAGTGAGTGCTACTACAAATAATTAATAATTTTGGTCAATACCACCTGAAATCTCATATGTTTTCTATTGGGTGGTTGTAACATTGTGTTGGGTGTCTAATGGATAAGGACTTTGAGTCCCCTTCTCATGGATTTTAAGGAATTAACCATGCAATTCAACCAGGATGGCCAATAGTATAAGTTCCAAGGAATCACAACAGGTTCCCGTGAGATCATCAATTCCCATTACATGGAAAAACTCGTAAAAAAAGATCATTCCAGAATTATTACACAACTCCATTCCATTCACGCCACTGAGACACCCTTTACCTCCTGACCTCCAACACATACTCCCCAAACATCGAGCTATTTTTTCCACTCCTCAAGGGAAATTGAAAAAATTGTTCAAGAATCTCTCATCGCAGAAGACGTTTCCCACGACCACAACATTTGAGAGTTTCTTCTCACCATAACTTGCGCACTCTATGGATTCAGCTCGAGCCTTTGTCAAACTTATTAACAGAAATCCTAGCCGGACTGTGAGTGTCTGCAAATGTTTTGAGGCCATTGTGACTGCGATCTGGAAGGAAGGATAGGCTTTTTGTGTCCTGGTCGTCGCGGCCTTTCCTTTATAGGAAGAATTAGCTGGTTGTTGGTGGTAAGTAGGCATCCACTTTGCCAGATGGTAGATGATCCACGTTTAGACAAAAAGTCTCTCTATTCTCGCACCACAGGATTCTCGAAATTTGCACATATAACTAGTGATGGTCAACTACGGCAGCTCTCCGTAAAGTCGACGCATCTCGATGTGGATTGACATAACCCACATCCAACGATTTTTCTTTTATTCTCAATCGACGACCGAGTGTTGCGTCAGTCCCCTCGTTTAGAATAGTCTGTGATATGTGTTTGGATTAATGTTGTTGGAATAAGGATAACAAGTCAATATTTGGATTTGAATTTGAATTTGAGAGTTTTCTGAGGTTGAAGGTAAGTTTGCTCATCCATTCAGCAACTTTAATTCATTTTTAAAAAACAAAATAACAAACCTTCCTATATATATATATATTTCATTTCAGTTTATATCAATGGAAGTGTATATTGTGATGGCGGTAATATTTCCAGAAATCTAATGAGAATTTGTTGGATCAGCATACTTGAGTTGCTAAGATTGTATAATTTAGTGCTTCAGAAGTTTTTCAACATAATCTATCTATATATTCAGAAATACAATTTAAACAACATAAAACTGTGATTTCACCCAAATTTATATCATATTCAGTAAAAAAACAACTAAAACATAACAATTAAACAATACCTATTAAATTTCCTTCACACCAATATAAGTATAATTATAATTTTTTAAATTCTTTTATTAAAATACTAATATTCTGAATTTTTTAAACTAATATTTAATATGTAAAATGTGTCACTTACATTACATTAAGTGAATTGTACTTGAGTTTATATTAAAACAAAATAAAAGTCTTGAATAATGTATCCACTTTCGATTAACTTGAATTCTAGCATGTTTCCTTTAAAAAAAGAGTGAAAATATAGTACATAAAGGGTCATTCAGGGACATTCATGAGAATTAAACTCATATTTTTCTACATGTAAATAAGTTTATAACTGAATTTATAACTGAAGCTGGTCGGTGGTTTTAAATGAGACGTTAAGATGAACCAATGACCTTTTTTTTTTTTTTTTATAGGTAAGATGCAAATGAACTCTCTACATGGACTTATGAACTTATCGATATAAAATTAATATTTTTAATAAAATGTTTATATAATTTATTTAATTTTTAAATTAAGAATATAAAAAATAAACAGATATTTTAAATATAAATGTATATTATTAATATAATTAAAAAAATGAAAAAATAATATTAAAAATATGATTTTTATCAAATTATTTTTTTATTAGAAAATGATGATGAAAAATCTTCTTTCATGATGATGAGAAATAGAATTACATTTTAAATGCAAAAGTTGATGATGATGAAAGATCTTTTAATGTGATGATCATCATGATTATCAATTCTTACATTTTAAATGCAATTATATTTATAATAACATAATAAGAAACACAATTATAATTCTAATTATTTCTAGTTCTCATCTCACAAAAAAGATCTTTCATTAATGATGATGATGACGACATATCTTCTTTGTGAGATGAGAGATAGAATTGCATTTAAAATGTAAAAGTAAAAGATGATGATGGCGATGATGCACTTTCACATAATAAATAAGTTCTCCTATGTGAAATGATAAATATAATTGCATTTAAAAATTAAAAATAAAAGTTTAAAAAATGATGATGATGACTACAAAGATGAAAAAATTACAATGACAAAAGGAGGTCTATGGGACCTTAAGAAGGTAAGGGATTACTTAGATTTCTTTAGAATTTTATTTATATGCTCGAAAAGAGTTAAGAAGAGTATTCCAAGATCACCATAGTTTTGCTATGTTGGAAGGTTAGGAAGGTTGGTAATCTAACAAATCTTTTGAATTTGAGATTTAATATAGGTATATGTTGAACACTCTAAGAGGAAGTGATTTTCATCTTCAACCCTCTTAGTGTCACAAAGATAATAGATTACTTCATCCCACCCTGTTTTGGGAATTTTCCAAAGCCCAATTTCATTATGGACCTAGTGAGAGTTTCTTATTTTAACAATGTTGATTTTCTTGTTTACACTAGTCAAAGTAGAGAGATACTTTTGATCTTCTAGATTAGGGTTAATCACCTCATTATAATAACATGATTTTATTTTTCCTTAAATTTAGATGTAATAATATTTTCAATATTATCTTTTATGTAGTATGTTTTCTTCCTTTATTCCCCAATGCTTTAGCCAAGACTAGGAATCCTTATGCCATCCTGTTTTGAGTGAAATGTGGTTTTGGATGGAGTTTGAAACAATTTTGGGAAGCCTTTGTCTTCCATTTTTTTTAACTTGTTCTTATACATGAGTAACTAGTCATAGCCATGCTCTCAAAGGGGGAAAGAATTGCTTCTATAAGGAGGATATGATAGGGTGTATTTCCTTTAGTTTTGAGATTATAAGTTATAAAATTATTTTGTGTCTCCTCTATCTTTCTCCATGACTCTCTGGAGATATTTCACCCCCAAAATTCACGTCCCTATAAAATATTAAGAGTAGCCAGAGTCTCAAAGATGAGTTTTTTCTTATCTTGTATTCAAAGTTTCGTTGATTTATAATTTTTTTCAAGCCCATAATAACATTTATAATCTACATTTATCCTTTTGTCAATGATATAGTTCCATTTGAGCTTATGATGAATATCAATTCCAAGATATTAGTATGAAGGAACTTCCTCCAAGTTTTTGTTGTCATATACAAAAGTATCATAGGTGATCTTATTCGATTTAATTATCATAAATTTTATTTTGTTAGAATTAACAGTCATATACATATTAGAGCATAAATCCTTGAGGATTAAAAGTTTCTTCCCAAGATCATAAGGAATCCTCACCATAAGAAAAAAATGACTAGCTTAAAGAAGAAGAATGATGACTATAGTAGTGAGAACTCTCTTGGCAGAACCTGTTTCTTCCAAACAATATTCTAAATTGTGAGTGTACATGCCAAAAATGGTTGGGGATAGGAGACAACCTTGATTAACTCACATATGATGATTAATAGGAGTAAATTGCCACCTAGTCTAGTCTCTTGGGCAGTTATGGGAGTGAAATGACACCTAGTTGAGTTAACTAGTCTATGAGTCTTGAGTTAACTGAATGAACAATGGTGAAGTGAGGAGGATATGAGGGAATCATGGGCAATGCACTAGTGTGGTGATGATCCCAAGGATAATGCGCATTACCTTGTGATGATCCCAATGCTGCATGGTGAAAATACCAATGTAGCATCTAGATTCCACTCAACTGATCAAACTGAAGTGAAAATTGAAGAGAATATTATGCCTAGAGGAATATTCTTCCTAAAATATAGGAGACCGAATAACGACTAATAAACATAGGAAAAAACCTAGGAAAAATAAATATGAGGTATGTGTGAAGTAACTACAACAACTAGAAGCATCCTGAATGGCTTTGCTCTTCTAAGGGTTTGATCTTCTATTTTTATTTTTACATAACACATCGACAAAGAACTTATTGCTAAACATAGAAAGTATTATTGTAAAACTATGATAGAAATCTTTGATATATTTAAATTATTCATATATACATATAATTTAATAATTTTAATTGAATTAGATTAATTAAATTTTAGTGTATATATATATATATATATATATATTACTCTTCTACATCTCATATGTAGAATGTATACACAGTTTTCATATATTTGATTGATTTAGTTTTAATTTAAATATTAAAATATTATTTTATTAATAAATAATATTTAAAGTAACTAAATTTATTTATTATAAATTTAATTCGTTTATATATATATATATAATTTTACCTATATATTTCATGGAGAATGTATAACAATTTTTTATATACATTTATTATGTTTAGTTTTATTTTTAAATAGTAAAATATTATTTTAGTAATAGAATAGATAGAAAAAATATTGAGGAGGGTTAGAAGAATGGTGAGTGAAGCGGGTTAGCGAACTAGGTTTGTTGGTGTAAGGTTTCAATCTAAGTGTGCAGGGATAATGATAGGAAATAGAGTATGGGAATGGTGACACTAGAATCAATTGGGGGAGGCAAGTCACGGTCCTCTGCTCACCCTAGAGACAAAGGACAGAGGGAACCACTAACTTTTAAATATGTAGTGTTGGGAAAGGAAGAAACAAGCTGAGGATATGGAAATGGGGGGTGTAGTAAACGGTACTAATGACGGTACTATTGAGAAAAGAAAAACTAGATCTCACAAACACAAAGTGAATGGCTCCCATACATGAACAAAGGATAATCCAAGGTATGAGGTTACTTCTCCTAGTATTGGTAACTATATCTAATACATGAAAGATCATGCTCTAATAGGAAAATTTATGGGGATTTTTCCATCGGAAAAAACTCTCATGGGTTAGGTGAGCTCTCGCTGGAAGGTAGAGGGTCAAGTGAATCTATAGCTGGGATCCAAGGGCTTCTTCACAACAATATTTTCTAACCCTTTGGATAGAGACAAAGTATTTGAATAAGGCCCATATTTCTTCAATTTTGCAAGCCTCCATCTCTTCTACTAGACAAAAATATTTTCTCTAGAGAAAGAGGACTTCATGGTGGCTCTGATCTAGGTAATATTGTACTCGTTGCAGTAATAATTCTAGGAAATCGAGATCATGGAAGGAATAGGAAACACCGTGGGATCATTTATCAAGATTTATGAGGTCACAAAGATTGCTAAATACACTGTGTATGCTTAGATCTTTGTCTACATGAATATGGTAGGATCTCTCCTGGAGAAAATAATAGTGTCATAACAAGACAACGAATGGAGTAACACCTTAGAATATGAGCATATCCCCTTTAGGTGAAGAAAATGCAACGTCCATGGTCATTTGTTCATAGATTGTCCCCCAAATATAAAACATAATGATAATAAACTACAATAAGGAACAGATGCAAAGGTATTCACTAAGATCCAATTGAAGTGTAAGGTGGGGCGAAGACTTGGAAATCCAACAGAAAAAGAAGGAAATAACAATAAAAAAAATAATTCCCTCGAGGAGAACAAATAATAAATTGAGGAGAAAACCAAAGAGGAGCCAAAGAAAAAGGAAGCAAAAATAAAGGAAACCACACAAAAAAAGTTAGAAACCAAATCTAAAATAAAAACGAGTGGATAATATAGAAATGGAGCTTGAGATGCAAGATCAAGAAGAGAAAGATCCAGATTGAGAGGAGTAAGCCCAAGAGGAAGGAAACTAGGAAATGGAAATGGAAATGGAAAAGGTGGAAAGTAATGTTGGATTACTAAGAGGGGGAGGTGAATCAGTAATAGCGTAATTATAATCAGTTTTCTCCAAATAATCCAAGTGTTATATCAATGTAGAATTATTATCCAATAATGAGCAATAAAAAATGAACAATCACACACATACACAGTACACCAGCGTTTTACGTGGAAACCAAAATCGGGAGAAAACTATGGAATGTTTTATCTTATATGTCTTGAAGAATTACATTCATTGGAAGCACCAACTTCCTTTGTTTTCCAGCTACAACTAGAAGGAGGATCCAACCCCCTAGTTTCTCAGGCTACAATCTAAGGGAAGCTCCAACTCCCCAATTCTATGGCTACAACCAGAAGGAGGCTACAACCCCCTATGTTCGCCAGCTACAACCAAAAGGTGGCTACAACCACCTGTCCTTGCCCCATCCAACCGCCTTGAAGTAGAAGTAGAATGATGGAACCACTGTCACACTATCACTGTGAGATATACCTCTATAAACAGTACGAATAAACCTGAACCATGCATCAACCATGCGTCAACTTGTACCTCAACCTATAATCAACCTGTACCATTAAAAAGTGCATCAACCATGCACCAACCTATACCAAACAATCTGTAATCAACTTGTACCATAAACAAGTGCAACCAACCATTTACCAAGTATGTAACAATCATGTTTCAAGTACTCATCAACTATGACTCATCAATATGTACCAGCATCATCAACTATAAACCTCATGTATGTGCCAACTCATCAACTGCTTGTCTCAACCATGACTAGTTTTGGATTAGTCAACAACCCTAACTTGAAATAATCATAACTATGTACCTGTAATGAATAAAGATCTTAAACTCATATACAATGTTATTCAGTGTGTTTTATGCAATGCCTCCAGGTGTCACTACTTAGAACCTCTCGTAAACGGATTTATGGCAAAAATGGCAACCCTTGGTGAATTCTGGATTATTCCAAAGAGCGACCTTGTAGAGCGTGCCCCGCGTAGAATATTTGTTGAATTTATTTTAAAATGTTACACGGAATACTACCAACTATAATATAACCAACACATTTTCTCTTATTGAATTTGGATCTATTATGAAGAAGTTATGGCGTTTTTACCCGAAACACATGTTTTTGACTAGTTTCAGGACTAGCCACAGACCCTATTTTCCACAAAGTGTAACTCCAAAAATACAATGAACCACAAGCTTAATTTTTTACCACATATCATTGGATATGTTTCCTCAAGGAAATAGAAATTTAAATGTCTGAATCATTATATAAAAAACATTATTGTGAAAATGGTGAGATGACCTGAAAAAAAACATACCTTAGAAAGCATCATCAAAAGAATTTATCCTTCCTTGAATTTCGGCCTTCTTTTCTTCACTTTCTTCAGAAATTCCGCTTAGATATCCTTTGGTTACCTCAGACACCTATAGGTATTCAATATGCTCAAGTGTGTCTTAAATTAGAGAGCCTCACCTCTTATTTATACTCTCCAAGTAGCTTCCTTAAAAATATCTTCTAGGTCACTTTGCCCACTTTCCTTATTTTCGGGTTAACCCACTTCTAATTTCTCCATTAAATTTATTATTGAATTAATTTATTTTGTATTCACTTTGAATTATAGTACACTCATCACTTCACCTTATTATTTACCTTTTAAAATCTCTTAAACCACTTTGACTGCTTTGACCTTTTGGGGCTTCTAGATGACATATGAGTGTCCTCCAACTTTGTAAGGCCATAGCTCTCAAACCGTGAGGAGTTATGTGACGTTCCACATACCACCATAAATGGAATGACATGTGATATCCATATAGAATAGTATTACTTGAAAATATATCAAAACTCATACTGTTATCCATCAAACAAACTCTGGTCCATTACCCAAACCTGGGTTTTCCAACTTCTCATGGCCATAACTCTCTAACCGTGAGGAGTTATGTGATGTTCCACATACCACCAGAAATGGAATGACAAGAAATATCCATATAGGATAGTTTCACTGACAAATTCATTGGATTTCATCTCATTATTCCACAAATAATCATGGGTTCTCTAACCATACTTCTAGGATAACTCAATCCGTAAAGTGTCTTCCCATGAGGGATTTCACCATAAGGGGACCACTTTGTAGCTCATCCATTTCTACTTATTATCAACCATGAAAAGATAATAATGAGTCGTCTTTACATAAAACAATCTTGGGTCCATTTCCCAACCTTTGTGCTATGAGGATTTCTTCAAAGGTTGACATCAATGACAACCAACCTTAATCAACAATATCCCCATTTGGCATTGATGACAACACTCTGATGCAATACTGAAATTATATCACTCATGCTCCCCTTGGAACCATGCCTCTGTCCTCTACATATGATAAATCTCTCCCCCTTTGTCATCAATGACAGAGGTATATTTCCATCTGGGGTTGCTCCCCCTGACTGAACTGTCCTCTTATGGTGCTTCCTCATGTAAATATAACACATATAAGATAAGAATTCAAAAAACATTCATTTTGGAGTAAAAATAACTCCAAGTCTCTGGCGAAGATGTTTGACAACACAGGTATTCCAACAGAGGATGAACACCTTCAATAACCACTCCCATAACCAGATCAAAGATCAACACATCGATGTTTTCATGTGGTAAAACCCCTATGGGGAAACATCCATGGCCCTAGCCAACATGACCACTTGGAGCAGTTTATTAATTCAAAGAAAAAGATTACAAAGAGATTTTACAAGAAAGTTTCTCACAATCGATCATCGGAAAATGACCCTCCATGCTCTTTAAATAGATATCATGGACCAATCAAGTGTTAAGCCACGGATCAATGGTCGTTAAAATCAAGGAGAGTATGAAGCATCGGATCACTCTATGTCAGGAACATATCGTGACCATCGGATTTCCTAACTACAAATGCATACTAATGCATACTAAAGAAACACACTAAGAAACACACTTTTACCTAGGACATATTAGACCAAGTAGATCTTAACTAACTCCTAAGTGTCAAAATATCCTAACATCCCCCCTTAAGAACAACTTGTGATAGGATTGAAGGATTTACAATAGTGACACAATAGGAGAAGGAAGGAGGCATTAGAGCCTATATGTAGCATTCCCAAGGCCAACCACAGGCCGAAGTACACCACTCTAGAGAAACCACTCATGCTCTGACACCAGTCGATAACATTCTCAGCAATCAACTAAGCTATGCCACCTATATTTACTCGTTAAACTGCATGTGGATAAAACATATACATACAACATTCTTGCGGAATATTTAACGATAAACAACAATATTCTTTCTGTAACATATGAATTTTATACTTAAATAACAATAACTACAGATATGCATCATTTACAGAGAATTACCCATAAGCCCAGAAGCAGTCATAATCACATATATGATAAAATCATAGCATAGGCATGTAAATAACAAAGCGACATATCATTTTAGTATACAATCGGTACTTATCTTAGAAAGACTGTCACGAACTGCTTGCAGACCCTCCATGAACCTCTCAGCCATAGACTACACTGTTCATCACTTTCAACAGTGAGTCACCCCCGAGCTGGGACTGAACTCCACCTAGGGTAAAGGGTTCCTACCAAGGATAAGGCTCATGGACAACAAGAAAGACTCTTTCTCCGGTGCTCACTCAACTAACAACCTAAAACCTCTCATTCCCCATATGCCTGTCCCACCCAAGGAAGTGTGCCCCTTCTCTGCTCAACAGTCCCTCGGCTGCCCCACTTCCCTTCCAGGGCTTCAACAACAGGACGAAACAGAAGTCTCAGAGCGTTGTAGCTACAGTTTAGCACCTTCGAAAGTCAATCCCCAACAATTCTCTCACTCAGAAAACTACTCACGGGCTTGACAACCCGCTTCTTCAATCCCGCTCCAAGCTAACCAAGTACACCAACCAAAAGGTTATGGGAACAGGTTCTAGAATGGTGAAAAGGTTTTCTCCAGGATAACATAATGCGTGAGTGAAAATGGTCATGGAATCATTGACTGGATAACTGAGTGTGTATAGGAATCACTGTGTACTCTTCGTGAAAAGTGATGGTCAGTATGATGGTCGGGCTCCCCCCCATGATATGAATGCATGTCCCCAACTTGACACTTGTCATATCAAAAGTTGCTTTGGTCCTCTTGTCTCCAACTTTAGAACTTAGGATAAAATAATTATCCATACTTTACATTTTAGGAATATTAATATAATATTCCCTTGACTTTTGGCCCTCCCTTTCCCTAACTGGTGAAGTTCAGTCCCCCATCTCTTTTATCATGATCAGTCTCTGCACAATGATATATTTTATATTAATCATGATTCATGTACAAAGTAGGCACATTGGCCCTTGACATCTAGGCGTTCTGTCCTAATACCAAAACATAAGCATCCCAGCTTGTGATAAGTGGCTCACCAACCTATAACACATATCATATACACGAGGCTCATTGTCCTCCATACTGCGTCCACCTTATTTACTGCGCGCAGTATCTTGTGATGTGCATATTACATCATTTTACTGTGCATTTCATGCGTGCACTATGCGACATGTTGTGCATTATCAAATGAGGTCAAAACAACTCACCAGCTTAAGTATATTTATATTAAATTTACAATTGGGTTCGGTCGAGGGATATTACAATCCCCTCCCCTTATTTATGCACTATCCTCAATGCATCATACACTCATATATATCAGATTTTTCAAAAATCTTCAAAAAGATGCGGGTATTCTGTCTGCATTGCATCTTCATGCTCCCAAGTAGCATCATCAGGAACGTACTAGGTCCATTGAACCTTTACAAGCCCTATGGCTTGATTCCGGAGCTACTTGACTTTCTAGTCCAAAATGCGCACCATATGCACTTGAAAAGTTCCTTCTTGCTCCACCTGTATCACATTCCAATCAATAACGTGATTAGCATTGGGTATATATTTCTTTAGCAATGATACATGGAAGACATTATGAACAGACATAGATGCAAGTAATGCAATCATATAAGCAACTGGACCAATCCTCTCCAGGATTTCAAAAGGCCCACAAAATCTAGCTGCCAACTTGGCGCAACTTCCCAACCTCAGGGAAATCCTGTTAGCTTTCACTTTCAAGAAAACATGATCACCCACTTTGAATTCTCTGTGGGTTCTGTTCTTATCGACATAACTTTTCTTTCTATCTTGGGCAGCTTTTAAATTCTGCTTAATTTTTTTCATCTGGTCCTCCATATCCCTGATCAACTCTGGCCCAACTACTGTCCTATCAACTTCATTATCCCAACTCACTAGAGTATTGGACTTTCTACCGTAAAGTGCTTCAAATGGGCTCATATTCAATGATGCTTGATACCCATTGTTGTACGCAAATTCTACCAAGTGTAGGTAGTCTTCCCATTTTGATGGTTTATCCATCACATACATTCTCAACATATCTTCTATCACTCTATTCACCCTCTCTGTCTGTCCATCAGACTCAGGATGGTAAGATGTACTAAGGTTCATATTCATTCTGAATCCTTTTAAAAATCCTTTCCAGAAATTCAAGGTGAATTTTGGGTCTCTGTCACACACAATTGTTTTAGGAATCCCATGCAATCGTGCCACTTCCTTCGTGAAAATATCAACAACTTTTGTTGCCTTGTGCGTAGTTTTCAGTGGAATAAAATCGGCAGATTTTGTAAGCTTTTCCACTATCACCATGATCGAATCATGCATCTTGCATGTTCTAGGAAATCCCATAATAAATTCCATTGTCACGACTTCCTACTTCCATTCAGGAATGGTTAAAGGTTGCAGAAATCTTGTTGGGTGTATATTCTCAGCTTTCACTTTTTGGCATTCCATACATCTAACGATGTACTCAACGATCTCTTTCTTCATACCTGGCCAAAAGTAATGGCTTTTGATCACTGCCACGGCATTCTGATATCCAGGGTGCCCTGCATAAGGAACATTATGCATTTCATGCAAAATCATATGTTTCAAGTCCTGGGCTTTTGGAATAAAAATCATGTTCTTGCGCAATAGTATTCCATCTATCCCCAACTTATATTCATCCACCTTCCGAAGTATCTTACCCTACTATATCATTTCTACCAATTCTCTGTACTACAGATCTGCATTAGCAGCCTTCAGAATTTTTGTTTTAACATCGGTTTGGTACATGCTAATGGTTGTAGCACGTAGTTCATGCACCCTCCTGCTGAGTGCATCAACCACTTTATTTTCTTTCCCCTTGATATGCTTTATATCAAAGTCATATTCGCTTAGAAATTCTAACCATCTGCTTTGCCTAGTATTTATATTTGGCTGATCAAATAAATATTTCAAACCATTGTGGTCTGTTCTTAGATCAAACCTTTTCCCCATGAGGTAGTGTCTCCATTTCCTCAGGGCATGCACTATGGCTACCGACTCCAAATCATGAGTGGCATAGTTTCTTTCATGATCCTTCAACTTCCTTGATTCGTAACATATGACAAACCCATTTTGACTGAGGACTCCACCAAGTCCCTCATTACATGAATCAGTGCATATGATGAAGTCTTCTTCCAGGTATGCAATCCTTAATATTGGAGCACTTGTCAATAATTGTTTCAAGTGTTGGAAACTTCTCTCACAATCCAGTGTCCACTGAAATTTCATTCCCTTTCTTTGCAAGGAAGTGATTGGATGTGTAATCTTTGAGAATCCTTCAATAAATCTTCTGTAGTAACCTGCAAGAGCCATGAATGATCTCACTTTGTCACATTATTTTGGTGATGACCATTCTCTAATGACCTCTATCTTCTCAGGATCCACTGCTATCCCATATTTTGAAATGATATACCCCAAATAATGAATTTGTTTTTGATAAAATGAGCACTTGCTCAATTTGGCATATAACTGGCGTTGCCTTAATACTTGCAACACCATCCTCAGATGATGTTCATGCTCTTCCTCTGACTTGGAATATACAAAAATGTCATCCAAAAAGACAATGACAAAATTGTCCAAATACTCTCGGAAAACACCATTCATTAAGAACATGAAAATAGCCGGTGCATTTGACAACCCAAATGGTACCACTGTGAACTCATAATGACCATACCTTGTCCTGAAGGCGGTCTTGATAATATCTTCTTCTTTAATTCTTACTTGATGGTATCCTGATCTGAGATCTATCTTTGAAAAGATATTTGCATCCTTCAATTGATCAAAGAGGTCATCAATCCTTGGTAGAGGATACTTGTTCTTAACAGTCACTTTATTCAACTATCTAAAATCAATGCACAACCTTAGTGTTCCATCTTTCTTTATCACAAAAAATACTGGGGCACCCCAAGGTGACATGTTGGGGCGTATATACCCCTTCTTCAGAAGTTCTTCAAGCTGCATTTGCAACTCCTTCAACTCTGGTGTACTCATTCTGTAAGGAGTCTTTGATATTGGCGTTGCTCCAGGCATCAAATTTATAGAGAAATCAATGTCTCTCCTTGGGGGTAGTCCAGGTATCTCCTTGAACACATATTCAAAATCTTCCAGGACTGCATAATCCTCCAAATTTGGCACCTTATCTTTATGTGTCTCTGCCAAATGAGATGCAATTATTTGACATCCTTTTCTGTAACACTTCTTCAGCTGCAATGCTTAAATTTATCTAATGGTTACTGCCCTGGGAATTCCCTGTACCTTCCTTAGTTTCCCTTCCTCATCCAGGAAAGTAAAATATTTTTTGTGACAATCTAAGAGAGTGTGGTGTTGGTCCAACCAATCCATCCCAATTATACAGTCATAGGAACCTAAAGGAAAGATGTTTAAATCCGCATTGGTATTTAGTCCATTCATGTCTATGATGCATGACTTAACCATCTCGTTAACTTTTCTTCTAGCTCCTATAGCCAGTTGCACCAACCAGGATTTCCCATGCTTTCTTCTTGGCAGTTGCAAACTTTCCACCATCTTAGGGTCTATATAACTATGACTAGCTCCTGAATCAATTAAAATAGCAAGGGTTTGTTTGTTGATCATACCTTCCACTTCAATCATCTGGGACAGATACTCTTCTTGCTTGTTGTCCATGCCTGCATAAATCCTTGGCACATATCTGCCCATGTCCTCTACTGTTTCTTCTCGTTGTACATTGTGAACAACCCTACTTCTTTCACCTCTGTGAGGACAATCTCTGAACCTATGGTCTCCTTTACAACCCCAACATTGCATAGGTGGCTATCTTGGCCCTTGACTCCCTGTGTCAATCACTCTGGGTTCTTTATGCGTTTTCTGCCATTGTGTATTATTTCTGAAGAATGTTGGCTTAGCTCCCTTATTCCTTTGATCCACCTTGAATTTCTTATTGTCTTCCCAATCCTTTTGGAAAGTTGGCCTTGCTTTTAGCTGATCATATAAGCATTTGTATCTCCTTATGCTCTCTTCTAATGTCTTGGGATCATCATATTGTATTTTGTCACCAATGAATGATGGCAATCGACTTAAATATCTTTGAATCTTGATTGTCTCATCCTTAATGAAAGAGATGTAATTCAACAATTCCATAAACCTTCTCTCATATTCATCTATGGTCGTACTTCCAAGCTTAAGTTCAAAGAACTCTTTCATTTTATTTTCATAGTACCTTTTAGTTAATTACTTCTTCTCAAAATACTTCTTGAATTCCTTCCAAGTAACACTTTTCTCTACAATGTGCCGCACCTGCACAAGTTGATCCCACCACATGGAGGCCTTTCCTTTGAGTTGATAGATAACAATTCTACCTTTTGCATGAGAAGAATAATTATGCAATTGAAACTATTTCCTCATGCCTAGCAACCATGTTTCGACATCTTCATCCTTCTTGTGCTCACCATCAAATGTAGGAGGTTTGATTTTGTTCATTTATCATCGCAGCTCATCCACCCCAGATCTCTTATACCTTCTAACAAGGGATAGACTTGAGTTGTTGCTTGCTCTCTTATTGGAATTCCTTTGGGAATAATGGTGATGTCTATTAGCACTTTTTACTTTTTCTTTCACCTTTGAAGATTTGTGACTCTCAGATTTACTTGAGTCACTATCCTTAACAAATTTCTTTTCTATTATGTTCAAACCCTATAATAGCTTCATGTTGAAGTCATCATGTTGATCTTTGGCTTTCATAATCCTTTCATTATCAGCTTTATGGATTTGGACGTCCTTCTACAAATTCTTAATGGTCTCAACCATATTCATATCTTCATTCCTTTCTTCTCCATGTCCATTGGAGTTCGTTCCTTCCATTCCCAAATGGACATCCACCCCTCTTCTCTCCTCTTGCTGACTGTAATTCCCCTATGCTTCTTCCATTCTTATGGAATCTGCGTTGGTCTGATCTAATCGAGTTGTTTTTAATTATGCAAAATGTATAGCCATCGAAACTTATCAAGCTAAATTTCAACAATTCATGAGAAGTCGATACAAGAAGTTGACAGTCTATTGAAAACACTGTGGCTTTTCCGATCAAAACCAAGAATAAGCACCTTTTGATCCTATATACACATCAAAATTATCTCTCTCAATTTCCTGGTGTTATCACCATGGAAATTCTAGATAAGACCCAAGTCTAGAAAACACAGACGCGCAGTGCCTTCAGAGATACACTTGAGAAAGAAGGTGGTTTGCCGAAACCACTTTCGCCAAGACAGAATATCACGTGTCTCAACATGTCAAATCTACCACTCGTGGAGCAGGCGATGGCTAGTCAGATCACCCTGCTTCACTCGTTCGGTAATTTTCACCCATGTGATGTCGGCTGAACGCCGTCAAGTAACGAAATCAAAAGCTAATCATTTGAAATGGATTGGCCAAGCATGGAAACCCAACACTCTTGTACGTAATTCGTAAGCGCTTCATAAATGGAGTTCTATAATTACCACTCCCCAAGTATGAATATATCTGCGTATCCAGAACTGAAGTAATCTCCAAACTGCTCGACTTCCTTCTCTCTGTAAAGACACAATTCGGTATCCCCAACTTGATATACATGGACAGGGCTAAGTCGATTGAGATAGGTTATTCAAGCAACATGCTATACTTTCCTAGGATTAAGGAGGAAAGGGTCCTTGTGCACATTCTAGCAACTAAGTTTCATACAGAGCCGGATACAGACTCACGATTGGAAACCAGGCTGAATCACACTATAAAAGATTTATTCATCAATGGACCAATCGCTAAGAATAAAAGGGGCAAGTGGCATAACAAGGATGAATCTACGACTGAAGCAACCGAAAGTGTTGGGGAGAATCAACTGGTCTGGTTAGATTCTTCCTTCAAGGCAGAGATCGCTAAGATGAAGTAAATCTTCAACTAAGATAATCATGTCTCAGGGAATTTTGAATAGCCGGTAGCGGAGGTAAAGAGTACCGGAGATGATAGGCCTGTTCTTCAAACAACCCTTTTTACAATAGGCTAACTGTTATCATCACCCTTTTGTAATTTTGTGGTTAATACGACTATATAAATACAGAAACGAATTTTAGACTATTTTATTACAATTCCTATCTGGTGATGTTATGAATCTTGTTTTCTTTTATAATAAGTTTTTCTTGTAATCTTATATTTTTATTTTCATCTGTCTAAATCAAAGGAATTTAAAACTCTAAATTATTTTTAATTAATGCTTCAATGCGGCTATGTGTTTCTTTTTCTTTTATTATTATTCAATTTAGACTTAGACTCATCACCTTCCAAGCGACTTCGTGTGCATTAAACTTGACCTGTTCATTTATATTATCATGCATAGCAATATCACAAGATAAAATGCTTTTCCACACACCTAAATCTACTGTGCCTTTCTTCTTCGTCGCACCGACAACTCTCGCACACTACTCTTGTGTTGTGCACCAATACCCACTGCGCACAGTTTTTGTACCGCGCACCGATATTCCACATGCATTTTGTCCTATGAAGGTACCATGTCAAGTTTAACATATTCCATAGCGCCCAAATATCTGCGCACACTATTGAATACACCATCACGAATCAACTTATACTCATACTTATGCACGTACTAACAAAACTCCTCTGCATTAAGCAATACTTGCACACCCCATGTACACATTACTATGTGTGTTCTCACTGCGCCAGGCTAATTCAGCACGTGCATCTACACATAATAATATTCTGCTCGGCGCTATAATTTACCGTGGACACTGACACATCATTGTTTTCCCGCACGGTGCCAAAATTTACTGCGCGTGCTCCAGCATGCAAACCTTTTTCCATGGACACTTCGTGACTCCAATTCTGGTCACTTCAAAGTTACTCTTCTGTGAATATTCGCTTCAACTGAACCCCTCTGGCCCATCCAAGCTCAGTGTTGAACTAAATCTCTGATACCATTCTGTAACGTTCCCCCAACCAACCACAGGTTGGAGTACGCCACTCCAGAGAAACAACTCATGCTATGACACCAGTCGGTAAAATTCCCAGTAATCAACTGAGCTATGCCACCTATATTTACTCTTTAAACTGGATGCAACTAAAACATATACATACAACATTCTTGTGGAAGCTTTAAATATAAACAACAATTTTCTTTCTGTTACATATGACTTTTATACTGAAATAACAGTAACTACTGATATGCATCATTTACAGGACATTACCCATAAGCACACAAGCAGTCATAATCACATATATGATAAAATCGTAACATAGACATGTAAATAACAAAGTAACATATCATTTTATCATACAATTGGTACTTATCTTAGAAAGACTATCACCAACTTCCTGCAGACCGTCCACAAACCTCCCAACCATAGACTACATTGTTCATCACTCTCAACGGTGAGTCACCCTCGAGTTTGGACTGAACTCCAACCAGGGAAATCATGGATTTGTCAACAGAAGTTATAATTCATTTTCCCCATTGATGGACAAAAATATTGCATGCTACAAATGTAATTATCTTGGTCACAAAGCACGAGATTGCATATATATGAATGAAGATGTCCCTATGCCAACCACAGTATGGAGAAGGAAAGAGATTCCAAACAATGAAGATTATCGAATAGCATTGACTGCTGAAGAATGTAAATAAGAAGATGAATGATACATAGACCACTATTGATATTGAGAGGGGGGTGAATCAGTATCAAGTACAATTTAAAACCTTTTTCAACTTATACTTAAACCATTCAACTATATCCAATGAGAAATGAACAATAGTATAAGAGTTACACCAATACACCATTATACACCATGCACAATATATGAGAAATAATCAATAGTGATTGTTCAAGGGAAGTAATGACTTCCAAACAATGAAGATTGTCGAATAGCATTGACTGTTGAAGAATGTAAAGAAGAAGATGAATGGTACATAGACAATTGTTGATACTGAGAGGGGGGTGAATCAGTACCAAGTACAATTTAAAACTTATTTCAAATTATACTTAAACCATTCAACTATATCCAATGAGAAATGAACAAAAGTATAAGAGTTACACCAGTACACCATAATACACCATGCACAATATATGATAAATAATCAATAGTTATTGTTCAAGGGAAGTAATGACTTCCAAAGGTAGTTGTTGAAAAAAAATACTGAGAGGGGGGGTGAATCAGTATTTTAGCTATCAATAATTTTTTTAACTTTTCTTTCACTGAAAAATATTAGTCTACTTTATAGAGATCAGTTGTTGTATATTCTTATGAAAACAGTAGTGCATCCAGAGATCTTATTATGGATTTCTTCATTCATCAGATGTCTTTTAAACAGTAATTCAACAAAGTAAACTAACCCAGATGAATAGGACACATGAACACCAAGATTTAAGGTGGAAACCCAAATCGGGAGAAAACCACCGCTGCTGTTGTCTTTGTTTTCAATGATTATTATTAAGAAAACATTCTACAACAATGTACTAGCGCAGACTCATACTAGTACATAGGCTTCTACCTGTAGAAGGCTACAACCTTCTCTCGTTTACCAGCCTTTCCTGGAAGGGAGCTTCAACCCCCTGAAGATAGTACCAGTTTCTACTGGAAGATTGCTACTACTGAAGGGTTTAACCCTCATACTCACTGCTGACCACGTTTCATTAATTTTCACACTGGATCAGGCAGTTTCATCTAGTGATTATGACAGTAACAGAAATTATCTCAAGAGTAAACACAAATCTACAGACTGTCAGGAAGTTACCAAAAGACACATATTAAACCACTCAATAAACCTGGAGATGATGCCTCTGATTTCATGGTTGCTGAACACACAGCCGAGATCTCTCTGTCAATGTAGATCTGCCCCCCAACTGCCACAAGGAGGTTCCTCTTTCTTCAAACCTTTCATGCTGCCTGCATAGATGACATCACCCACCAGTCGATATTCCTACTGTCAGAAAAATGGCCTCCGCGTCCTTCGAACACCTTGCTGCCGGGAGCATCGACCCCTTCTTAATCCCATTGGTCCAGGACCCGTTCAACGCTCATCGGGTCCCATATTTATTGCTCGGAGGAAATCGGGCTTCTATTTTTAAAATTTGAATTAAACCTACGTGCGTCCTTTTAAATCAATGGTCCTGATCATTTCTGGATTTGACGGTTTAGATTCACTTCGCGATTTCGCATTTCGCGAAATCGGGGTTTTTGATGTCGAGTGACTTTGTTATTTCAAAGTCCTGATCCCCGATGCCAATACGTCCCTTTCCATGCGCTAGCCCAGCTGGCTTTAGCTCCCAGCCAACATGACCGTCACACCTTACCCCGTCGGGGCTATCGGGATATCGCGTATCGCGATTTCGCGATATCCGATGCCATTGTTCACGGGACTCGCAAAACTCTGATTCTCGATTTTCGACGAAGCACCTGCCACCTGTCTTCCTGTTCTACTGTGCTGACAGCTGTCCCCCACTAATCAGGGTTTCACGGTTCGCAATTCTGCCTTGCACAAAACTCTTGTCAACGGGATCGCCAATTTCCCGATGACCAAAATGCCGACGACACCTTGATCTTTGACACCTGTCCCTCAGATGGACGGTCTCGATCGATGTTGCAATCCTTACCATATCCTGATTCATAAAACTTCGATGAATCTCTTCATACGCTGGCCCTCCCGGCTCAGCTCCCGCTCATATGACCAACTCCCGTGACCACTTCCTTATCCCGTCGGGGCTACGGGGTTCGCGAGTTCGAGATGCACGAACTCCTTGCTCC
>ML781611.1:426214-444165 GCA_009831015.1 Picea engelmannii | reverse complement strand
TGAGCAATGAACAATAGTATAAGAGTTACACCAATACACCATAATACACCATGCACAATATATGAGAAATAATCAATAGTTATTGTTCAAGGGAAGTAATGACTTCCAAAGGTAGCTACAGCTTCCAAATGTAAAGAGAGGGAAAAAAATCCAAGAGGAAGATACAATCTTCCAATATCAAAAGATATTTGAACTCTCCATCCTTGCCCCTTCCTTCCACCAAAGAATATATGAGAGATAATAAAACTTTACATTAAATCATCACCGCCAACCAATCATCTCATAGAACCTGATAATGCTTCCTGAGACTTCTTCAATTTTTGCAATTCTTCAATTCTTGGAGTACTTTGATCCTATAGATAATATTACTCAATGTATTCTCTGTAACTCTTCCAATTTTCACTCCTTGAATCCTCCCCAAAAAGAGGTTATAGAAAGAATGGTAGACTTTATTCAATTTTGGTCTATTCAAGAGAGTGAACTTGCACAGAATTCCCCACGCTCAATAATTAACATCCAATTCTGAAACTCACACACAAGAAACTACAGTCCGTACTCTTTCCAATGAAATTTTTCTGACTTAATTTGGATTCACGATGAAGAAGTTATGACTATTTTACTCAGAACACCTGTTTATTGACTAGCTTCAGGACTGGTCACAAACCCTATCTTCCATAGAGTGTATCCGCATAATTATAGAGAATCAAGAGCTGGAATTTTTACCAGAGGTACCTTGATATGTCTTCTCAATACCATAGAGATTTAACCATCTGAATCGTTCTAGAAAAAAAGTTATAGAAAAAATGGTAAGATGACCTGAAAATAACATACCTTAGAACATATCAC
This sequence comes from Picea engelmannii, assembly GCA_009831015.1. Lineage (NCBI taxonomy): Eukaryota > Viridiplantae > Streptophyta > Pinopsida > Pinales > Pinaceae > Picea > Picea engelmannii. Next base: position 443,319 of record ML781611.1, on the reverse strand, counting down.
CAAAAGACTTCATCCTCCCTTGAAATCTGGCCTTCTTTTCTTCTTATTTCCTCTGAAATTCAACTTGTATCAAATGAATGTATAATGATGTTTATTTATACCATTTATGTCACTTCCTTTTAACATTAGGGCCGACCTGACACTTTCTTATTTTGTAATTATTTTCTTTAATTATCTTCGGGGCCTACATGTACTTCCTTCTTCAATTCACTTTGTCATCTTCAAAAATTCATTTCTCCTCAACCATGAGGATCCATGTGACATGCCACATACCACAAAAAACAACATGATGTATACTATCCATCCATGGGTGTTGTATCTGCATGTGCATTTTCCTTCATGTCCAAATAGCTTCATCAATATTGCGGTCCAAAACCCATGACTAGGGTTGACATCAATGACAACAACCAATATTCCAACAAGGGTTCCTACCTAGGCTAAGGCTCATGGACAACAAGAAAGACTCTGTCTCAGGTGCTCACTCAACTAACATCCTACAACCTCTCATTCCCCACATGCCTGTCCCACCCAAGGAAGTGTGCCCCTTCTCTCCTCAACAGTCCCTCGGCTACCCCACTTCCCTTCTAAGGCTTCAACAACAGGCCAGACTGAAAGTATCAGAGCATTGTAGTTGTAGTTTTGCACCTTCAGAAATCAATCCCCAATAATTATCTCACTCAGAGAACTGCTCACGAGCTTGACAACCCAGTTCTTCAATCCCTCTCCAATCTAACCAGGTACACCAACCAAAAGGTTATGGGAACAGGTTCTTAAATGGTGAAAAGGTTGTCTCTAGGATAACAGAATGCGTGAGTGAAAATGGCCATGGAATCATTGACTGGATAACTGAGTGTGTAAAGGAATCTCTGTGTACTCTTCGTGAAAAGTGATGGTTAGTATGATGGTCGAGCTCCCCCCCATGATATGAATGCATGTCCCCAACTTGACACTTGTCATATCGGAAGTTGCTTTGGTCCACTTGTCTCCAACTTTAGAACTTAGGATAAAATAATTATCCAGACTTTACGTTTTAGGAATATTAATATAATATTCCCTTGACTTTTGGCCCTCCCTTTCCCTAACTGGTAAAGTTCAGTCTCCCATCTCTTTTATCGTGGTCGGTCTCTGCGCAATGATGTATTTTATATTAATCATGAGTCATTTACAAAGTAGGCACATTGGCCCTTGTCATCTAGGCGTTCCGACCTAATACCAAAACATAAGCATCTCAGCTTATAATAATCGGCTCACCAGACTATAACACATATCATATACATGAGGCTCATTGTCCTCCGTAATGTGCGCACCTTAGTTACTGCGTGCGGTATCTTGCAATGTGCATATTACATCATTTTACTGTGCAGTTCATGTGTGCACTATGCCACATGTTGTGCACTACCAAATGAGGTCAAATAAGCTCACCAGCTTAAGTATATTTATATTACATTTACAATTGGGTTCTTTCGAGGGATATTACACTATCCCCCCTTAATGACAACTTCCTGAACTCCAAACATAGATCGAAGTTTGGAAAACTTTGCTTCTGTAAGAGACTTTGTGAAATTGTCTGCAACTTGATCTTCTATAGGGCAAAAGAGCACTTCAATAACTTGATCATGAATTAGCTTTCTGATGAAGTGCATGTGTAGCTCGATGTGTTTTCTACGCTGATGTTGAACTAGGTCTTTGGCGAGCTTAATGGCACTCTGATTGTCACACCAAAGGTTGGTCGAATGCTGGTGATGGAATCCAAACTCTAAAAGGATCTGTTGAAGCCACATGGCTTCCTAACTTGCATTTACCACTGCTCAGTATTTTGCTTCTGCTGAAGAAAGTGAAATAACTTGTTGTTTCTTACAGGCCCAAGTGACAGGTCCCGAACCAAGGCTGAAAACATAACCTGCAGTAGACTTTCGATCATCAGGGTCATCGGCCCAATATGAATCAGTGAAACCAACCAATAAAGGAGTCCCCCCTGAACTGTAATGTATCCCTAACTGAACTATACTATGAACATAGAGAAGTATCCTTTTAGCTTCTTTCCAATGGATTTCATGGCGTGTTTGCATATACCGGGCAACAAGACCAACAACAAAGGAAATATTAGGACAGGTATGAGTAAAGTATAAGAGGCTACCAACTAACTAACAATATAGGGTGGCATCAACTTCAGGAGAAGTACAGGTGGCAGTAATCTTGACTCCAGACTAGAAGGGAGAAGCGGTTGGTTTACATTCATCTATGTGAAAGCGATGAAGAAGGTCACAAGCATACTTAGACTGGGAAAGAAAAATTCCTTCATTGGTTTGAAAAACTTGGAGGCCAAGGAAATAGGGCAAAAATCCTAAGTCTGTCATTTCAAATTTCTTCTTAAGGCTGGTTTTCACATGGCTTAAAAGTTTTGAGTCACTACCAGTAAGGATAAGGTCATCAACATAAAGGACAAGGATTATGAGATGGCTTCCTATTTTCTTGGTATAGACATTAAGATCAGAATGGCATATAGAGAATCCAGTGGCAATAAGAAAGGTGTCCATTTTGGCATACCAAGCTCGGGGAGCTTGCTTGAGACCATAAAGAGATTTCTTAAGGCGACAAACAAGGCTAGAGTCATTCTAGACATAGCCAGGAGGTTGTTCCATGTATATTTCTTCTTGCAAATCTCCATGCAAGAAGGTAGATTTAACATCCATTTGATGGACCTCCCATTTGTGTGAGGCAGCAAGGGCAAGAACAAGGCGGATGGAATTCATTTTGGCTACAGGGGAAAAGGTTTCATGATAGTCAATTCCTTGAACTTGGGAAAATCCTTTGGCAACTAAATGAGCCCTGTGTCTTTCAACACTTCCATCTGATGCATACTTAGTTCTATAGATCCATTTACATCTGACAAGTTTTCTTCCTTTTAAAAGAGGTACAAGATCCCAAGTATCATTTTCCATTAAAGAATGATACTCTTCATTCATTGTTGTATCCCAATCTGGATGACCTGAAGCTTCTACAAATGTCTCTAGATCAGGAGTTTCTGAAAATTGAGCCAAAAGAGAAGAGGCTCGCTGGAACTGTGAACGTGTCTGACGCTGATATGAAGCATCACCGACAAGATCACCAACTGCTTCTCGTGTTGAATGGACCCATCTAGGAAGCGGTGGAGCTAGTGCTGGTTCAGATTCAAAGGACTCATCTGGAGGAGGATGAGCAGGCGGAGGTGGATTTTCATCCTCACTTTCATCATCTAAAGAAGAAACCATATCAGAAGAAGGCACAAATGCTGAATATGGCTCACAGGCCGAAGAAGGCACAACTGTCGAATTAGGCTCGCATGCCAAAGAAGGCACAAATGCCGAATTAGGCTCGTAGGCCAAGAGATTTTCATCAAATTTAACATCTCTTCTATTAATAATTTCATTACAATGTGATTGAAGAAGTCTGTAACCTTTGACATCTTCAGAATAACCAACAAATATACACTTCTCACTTTTAGGATGCAATGCTTTCCTTTTCTCATCAGGAATGTGAGCCCATGTTATACTACCAAATACATGGAAGTGACTTACATATGGATTAATTTTATTCCAAGCTTCTTCTGGTGTTATATTTTTAAGAGCCTTATTGGGAGTGAGATTTACTATGTAATTTGCACAGTTGATGGCTTTCGTCCAATACTTTAGACTTAATCCCTTAGATTGGATCATACAATTATCCATTTCTTTTAATGTGCGTTTCTTTCTCTCAGCAACACCATTTTTTTGTGGTGTATATGGAATAGTGTGTTTCATTTGGATTCCCTGTGTAGTGGAGTAATTTGTAAAATTATTGTTCACATATTCGCCTCCATTATCTATTCTTAACCTTTGAATTTGATGGCCAAATTGCTTTTCTACAAGGGCCTTGTAGGCCAAAAACTTGTCAAAAAGTTCGCGCTTAAGTTTTAAGAAGTAAACCCAAGTATGTCTGGAAAAGTCATCAATGAAAGTTAAGAAATATTTGCACCTAGAAAAAGAAAGAGAAGAAAGTGGACCACACAAATCACTGTGAACAAGTTGCAAAGGACCCAAGGCGTGCCAAGAGGCACGTTTTTCAAAACTTTCATGATGATGTTTTCCGAGAACACAACCGACACAAACACCATCTCTACATGAAAAAAGAGGAAGACCAGTCACCATCTGTTACTTACATAGTTGTTCCAATGAGCGATAGTTTAGATGACCAAACCGCTCATGCCAAAGTTTGCTCAAGTCATCGCTATGAGCAACAAAAACTGATGAAAAATATGATGACCCAAAGTTGTCAAACTTGTACAGCCTGGTAATATCATCAACAATTCCATTTGAAAGAACATGATTAGGATCTTTTAGATCCTTGATTACAACTTGGTGAGATGAAAACTCTACGATTTTACCTTCACCCGAATGAGTGATTTGATATACTGATAGAAGGTTACAAGAAAGACTTGGAACACATAATACATCATTGAAATGGCCATTTTCTACTTGTATTGTTCCATATCCTTCAACACTAAGAGATCTATCATCACCAACAAATATTTTCTTGGTGTTACATTCATTTAGAGTAGAAAATTGTCTCTATCATTATCCATATGATAAGATGCTCCAGAATCAATAAGCCACTTATTAGAAGTAGAAGTAGAAGGTGTATTGAAGGAGAAACCAGAAGTAGAAAGTGAATGTCCACGAGAAGAAGAAGAATAAGTAGAATCAATACTGATGTTGTGCTTCTTCATCGCTGCTTCTAAAGATGCCATCTTCTTAAAACATTTAGACTCATCATGACCATATTTATCACAAAAGTTGCAATGTCTATTAGTATTCTTATTTTTATATTTTGATCATTTGTCACCATTAGGAGCTGAAGCTATCTGAGCAGGTTTGTGACCCTTATATTGTTTGTTGTTGTAGCGAGGATGTTTCTTCTTGGGATACTTGGGTTTATCTTTCTGTTGGGCAACTAAGGCTTTGTTAGAGGTACCTACAGTGTTGATCACTACAAGTTTTATCAGATTATCTTCCTCTCTAATCAAAGAAGCACAAAAGGACTCAAGAGTGGGTTTTTCATAAGCTTTCCCTAGAGCCTCTCTCATGGCATAAAAGGTATATACAAACACAGGATATGCACTACCTATCTTAGAAAGAATAAGATAGATGCAACACTCTTCCTCCAATTTTATCTTACATTCTTCACATAAAATTCTGATTGTTTTAAACTTAGATAAATAGTCTCCAAGGAAAGAAAAATCACTTGGACTCAAGGTCAGTATTTGATTTTCTAACTGTTGTGCTTGAATAATATTGAGTTTACCAAACACAGATTCAATCTTGTCTGAAGCTTCTTCAGGGTCATCAATTTCTTGAAGGTGGTACCTTAAATTAGGAGAGATGGACATTTCAATTAGTCCTCGTGATTTATCATTCCTATTATCACACTTGGCTTTCTTATCATCATCAGTGGGTGTATTTTCTTTTCCTAAGGTAATCTGATACAAACCTTTACTTCTTAATAAATCTTCCATATGACATTTCCATTGGAAGTAGTTGTTGTTGGTAAGAAAGACATTACTTGTAGAAGCCATATTAAATATGCAGATAATATGGACTTAAAAACTAAAACTGATGATTTGTATGGAAATGGCTCGAAAAATTATGCAGTTTTAAAAAAAAACGGCACTGAAAACAGACTTCTGATGTGAGAGTTATGCCATTTTTTAAAAAAGACATAAACGGTAACCAACTGACCATGTGATAGTGTAAGTTGCTTTATGAAGTGACCCACTTTTATAAAGAGAAGTGGGGATCAATTTTACAATGAAGTTACTTTATAACAGAAAAACTGCATGCAAAATAAATAACTCTAAAATAAAATATTAAAGCTACTTATAGTGATTCACTTTTATACTTGAAGTGAAATACACTTTACAATTTTAGCATGAACTTTTTCAAAAAGGTAACAAAAGAGAGACTTGAACTCAAGACCTCTTACTTAATAAGACAGGTTTTAATGAAATGGTCTAACAAAACATATTGTAATGTTCAAAAGGAGGATTGAGAGTGTTGTTGTTTTTACTATTGTTGGAGAGCGTGCTAAAAAAAAACTCTTTTCACACAAGAAAAAAAATTTGCTTCTCGATGACAACAAGGGTTAAATCTCGATTAGCTTACCCAGAATATGCACCTTTTCCTATCATTTTTTTATTTTCTGAGATCAAATGGGGCGCGGGGCAAAGAGAATACACAAATCTAAAAGAGTAGCAACCTAGAAATAAAAAAAATACAAACCAAAATAAAACTTTGCAGAAGTTTAAAAAATGCGTATTCAGGCTTTATCCCTCCAGATCTGACTGTAATGGTTGTATATTGGGAAAATGAAAACCTTTTCAAGTGAAAATAAAAGTGTTCTTAAATGAAACAAATGGTTTGGACACAATGGAATAGTCCTCTCAGCCCAGAAATGTACGGAAATACCAAAAAATGGAGATAAGGCAACTCGACTTCACGATCTCGATCTACAATAGGAGCAGGTCTTCAAACAGGCTCCGATACCATGTTCGACAACACATGTATTCCAATAGAGGAAGAACACCTTCAGTAACTACTCACATAACCAGATCAAAGATCAAAACATCGATTTTTTCACGTGGTAAAACCCCTACGGGGAAACATCCACGACCCCAACCAACGCAGTCACTTGGAGCAGTTTATTAATGCAAAGAAAAAGATTACAAAGATATTTTACAAGAGAGTTTCTCACAATCGATCATCGACAAATGACCCTCCATGCTCTTTAAATAGAGATCATGGACCAATCGGGTGTTAAGCCACAAATCAATGGCCGTTAAAATCGAGGAGAGTGTGAACCGTTAGATCACTCTATGTCAGGAACATATCATGACCATCAGATTTCTTAACTACAAATTCATACTAATGCATACTAAAGAAACACACTAAGAAACAAACTTTTACCTAACGACATATTAGACTAAGTAGATCTTAACTAACTCCTATGTGTCTAAATATCCGAACATAAGATATGCAAAGGATTCCCATGGAAGTGGTTTTGTGAAGATGTTTGGCAGTTGTTCTTTTGTGTCCACATGCTCAACACTGATGTTCTTTTCTACAACCTGATCCCGTAGAAAGTGATATTTTATTGGAATGTGCTTCATCTTGGAGTGCATCATCAGGTTCTTTGAGATACTGATGACGCTTGTATTATCACAATATATTGGAATGGACTCATCATACTCAACCTGTATATTTGTCAGATTTGTTTCATCCAAACAACCTATGTACAACATAATGCTGCTACAATATACTCTGCCTCAGTTGTAGATAAAGATACTGATTATTGTTTCTTGCTTAGCCATGATACTAAACACTCACTCAAATAGAACATTGCTCCACTAGTGCTTCGTCGGTCATCAATACAACTTGCCCATTCTGCATCTGTGTAGGCAATAAGTGATATATCCTTTCCTTTTAGATACCATAATCCAAACACTTGTGTTCCTTTGAGATATCTTAAAATCCTCTTCACTGCTAACACATGTGACTCCTTTGGTGCTCCTTGAAATCATGCCACCTTTCCAACTGCCTGCATTACATTTGGTCTTGATGTTGTCACATATAGTAGGATACCAATCATTAACCTATATTGCCTCTGATCTGTAGACTTCGAATCATCATCTTTTCTCAACTTGCAACTGGTTTGCATGGGAGTGATATCTGGTTTGCAATATTCCATTCCAAACCTCTTTAGCATTTCTTTGATATACTTGTTTTGAGAAATAAATATTCCTTAGTTTCTTTGACATATCTGAAATCCAAAAAAGAAGGATAGTTCTCCAAGTAACGAAATTTCAAATTCATTCTACATATCTTTTGCAAATTTTTGGCTTAACCTGTCATCATCACTACCAAAAATAATATCATCAACATAAACTTCAATTAATAAAATATTACCTTCACTTACCTTGATGTAGAGGTTGTGGTTTGCACTTCCTTTTCTGAACCCTGCCTGTTGCAGACACTTATACAGTCTAGAGTACCATGCTCTAGGAGAATGTTATAGACCATACAAGGCCTTCTTTAATTTACACACATAATTTGCATTCTTTGACAACTAAAATTGTTCTCGTTGTTCAATGTAGACTTCTTCTTCACGTTCCCCATTCAGAAAAGTTGATTTTACGTCCATCTGATATACTTTAACATTTTTGGAGCATGCATAGGCTAAAATAAACTGGATTGCTTCCATTCTTGAAACTCGGGAAAACATCTCGTCAAAGTCGATTCCTTCAATCTGTGCATATCCTTTACATACCAATCTAGCTTTGTTCCTTGTAACTTGCCCATCTTCATTTCATTTATTCCTAAAAACCCATTTTGTGCCGATCACATTCTTATTCTTTGGTCTTGGAACCAATTCCCAAGTGTCATTTTTCTCTATTTGATCCAATTCTTCATTCATGGCCTTATTCCAAAATTCATCCTTGTTGGCTTCTTCAAAACAATTCATTTCAATTGTAGATAAGAGTGCTAGGTGTGTTTGTTCTGGTGAACGGATTTTTCTTCTAGTCTCAACTCCTGCATCTTTGTTTTCAATAATCTGATTTGAATGATGATTCTTTTGTACTTGTTTGCTAGGTGTATTTGGAGATACTTGCTGAAATTGCTCTTCTATTTCTATCGGATTCTCTTCATCTTCCTCTTCTTCTTCTTCTTCTTCGAAAATTTGTTCCATTGATTTGTTTTCTTCTTCCTTTGATTCTGGTCTGCCTGTTTCATTAATTGTTACGTTGATTGTTTCCACAACTTTGTTCAATCTTAGATTGTAACACTTGTATGCTTTCCTTGTACTTGAGTAACCAAAAAGTACTCCTTTGTCCACATGAGAGTCAAAGTTTCCCATTCTGCCATCTTCTCTTTTGATGTAGTATTTGCTTCCAAAAACTCTGAAGTGCTTCACATTTGTTGGTCTTCCTTTCCATAGCTCATAGGGAGTTTTATCAGTGTTGTTTGTAAGAATTACTTTGTTTTGAATGCGAACTGTTGTATGCACTTCCTATGTCCAAAATATATCTATCAATTTGGAATCCATTAGCATTGTTCGAGCCATTTCCTGTATTGTCATGTTCTTTCTTTCAACAACTCCATTATGTTGAGATGTCCTAGCAACAAAGAATTGCCTTTTTATTCCATGACTTCTGCAGTAGTCCATAAATTCCTTTGAAGTGAACTCTCCTCCATTATCAGATCTCAAGCATTTGATTCTTGAATCCATCTCATTTTCAACCATTTCCTTGTATATCTTGAATTTTTCAAAATATTCTGACTTGTTCTTGAGAAAGAAAACTGTAGTCATTCTTGTATAATCATAAACTAATAACATAAAGTATCTCTCACCTTTTAATCCCTTTGTTGTAGTTGGTCCAACTAGATGAATATGCACAATTTGCAGTGGTCTTGTTGTTGAATATTCCTTTGAACATGGTCTTTGTTTTCTTTCCTTGTTGACAATGCTTCCATAAAGTGTTGGTTGGTTTTGTGATCTGGGGCATTTCTCTGACTGTTTCTCTTTTGTTGACTTTGACAAGGTTAGCAAAATGCATGTGACCCATTCTTCTGTTCCATAGCCAACTTTCATCTTCCTTTCCTAGACAACACTTTTCATTTCCAATTTCATTTAACACATATATGTTGTTTGAAGTTCTTGCAGTTGTGCCAACCAATTTCCCTGAACCTTCTCTTCTTATCTCACACTTTTGTGAATCGAAAGTAACTTTATGACCTTGGTCACACATTTGACTCACACTTAGAAGATTATGTTTCATATCTTCTACTAGTGGAACATTTTGTGCCTTTTTATTCTTGTTCCCAATTCAGACTGTTCCTTCTCCAATGATTTTGGTTGAATTATCATTTCCGAAGGAGACTGGTCCATTTATTTCCTTTCGCAATGTAAGAAATTTTTCTCTATCACCTGTCATGTGTTTTGAACACTCACTGCCAACATACCAACCGTATTTCTTCTTCTTAGCTTGTAGAGCAATTGTGCATTCTTCATTGCTATACTGATCTTTCTTTCTTATCCATGTTGTTTTCCGAGGTTCTTGTCTATGACTATTGTTATTATGTTGAGTTTCTTTAAGAGGGACTGTCATTCTGCAATTTTTGGCCATGTGTCCAAAATTGTTACATTTGTAACATTCCACTTCAGTGCTCAACGATTCAAACCTGTTGTAACTTCTTCTTTGTGTTTCACTATGTCTTCTTGAGTAACCCCTTTGTGTATGACTCTCAAAGTTGTTATTGTTCCTGTTGTTAGCTCTATAATTCACAACTTTATGTCCAAAATTATTAGATGCATAACATAAACCAAAAAATATAGTTTGATACCTGGGAGTTGAAGATATTCTAAAAGAAGGTGCTCTTATGAATCCTTCTTCTTCTTGAGGCCTATCTGTCTGTTGTTGATTCTGAAATCTGAATCTTCTCAGTGGAGGAGTGTCCATGTAATCTTCCTTGTACATCTTCCTATCCCCTTTGATTGTTTCTGCATAGAATTTTGGATTTGTTTCTTGCTCTTTTGTTTTGGAGCTTGATCCCTTTTCTGTCTGATTGTATCCAAGTCCAGACTTGTCAAGATCAGATTTTTGACTGCTGATAATGTCATCCAGAAATTTTGAGCTATTCTGCATATTTATCTTTTGAATATCTTTTCTTAGTGTGACAATATTTGCTTCCAAGTTTCCAATGATCTTGTCATTTTCTTCTAGTTGTTCTTTGAGTGCTTCTTCAATTCTTTTATCTTCTTCTATTTGAACCTTCAATCTTGTGATCATTTGTTGTAGTTCTCGAGTGTCATTTTTCTTGTCTAGTTCTGCTTGTAGTTTTTTGTTTTTCTTCTTTTGTCTTCTGATAACTTCTATGGAACACATTAATTATTCTCGATAGTCGACTTCTGCCTCTTCAATTTTGTCTTCAACTTCTTCATATCCTTCTTCGGCTTCTTCATATTCTTCTTCAGAGTATTCTTTGTTAGAATATTTTACTGCCATGAATATAACTTTTCATGTCTCACTGTCACTAATTTCATCTTCATCTAATGATGAGATGTATTCTTTGATGGATAAGCTTTTCTTGAAATCTTTCTTTGTAGTTCTTTTTCCTTTATATGTGTGTTTGTCTTTTGAGTAACCTTTATTATTTCTCTTTTTCTTATGAGGAAATTTGTTAGCAAAATGACCAATACCATCACAATTAAAACAAATTAAAGGAAGCTTACCTCTATACCTACCATTGGTTCCCTTGTTCAGTCTTCTGGCGAAGTTGGCCACTTCTTCATCATCTTCTGAGACGTCATTTCTACTGCTATATTCTTCTTGTTCATTTTTATTTTTCTTTGATCTTTTGGATGCTTTGAAGGATGCTTCTTTTACATCTGGATTTTCTTGTTCAGTTCTCATTTCATATGCTGTGAATATTCCATGCAGTTCGTCCAAGCTTATTAAGTTTAGATCTGATATTTCTTCTAGTGTTGATATCTTAGGTTTGAATCTCATAGGAAGAGATATTAGTACCTTTTGAACAATTACATATTCTTTGATTTCTTCTCCCAATCCTATGATTTCATTCACTATTTCATCAACTCTTAAGAAGTAGGCTGGAATATTCTCATCTTCCTTCATTTTTAGTTGTTCGAACTGACCTTTGTAAGTTTGAATTTTTGTTGCTTTGACTTTTGTATCTCCTTCATAAATATTTTGAAGCTTGTCCCAAATCTCTTTGGTGGATTTAAAATGTGCAACTTTGGTGAATACTGTTTCACCAAGACCATTCAAAAATGCATTTGTAGCTTTGGAATTATTCTGACCAAGTTTCATTGCTTTGTCATTTGTTGGTGGAACTGCAGGTACTATGTATCCATCTACAATTGATTGCCAAATTTCAAACCCCTGTGCTTGTATATATATCTTCATCCTTATGCTCCAAAAAGCATACTTTAGTCCATCAAAGTGTGGTATTCCATTTTTATATGTGTTGGTACTCTCCATGATCTACCTTTCAGTGGTTAAATTGATTTCTGAAGGAACCTGCTCTGATTCTAATTGTTGGATTATTGAGAGGGGGGGTGAATCGGTAATAGTGGAATTATGATAATTTTTCTCCAAATAATACAAGTATTATATCAATGTAGAATTATTATCCAATAATAATCAATAAGAAATGATCAGTCACACACATACACAATACACCAATGTTTTACGTGGAAACCCAAATCGGAAGTAAACCACAAAATTATTTATCTTATATGTCTTGAATAATTACATTCATTGGAAGCACCAAATTCCTTTGTTTTCCAGCTACAACTGGAAGGAGGCTCCAACCCCCTAGTTTCTCAGGCTACAAGTTAAGGGAATATCCAACTCCCCAATTCTCTAGATACAACCATAAGGAGGATACAACCCCCTATGCTCTCCGGCTACAACCACCTGTCCTTGCCCTGTCCAACTACCCTAAAGTAGAAGTAGAATGATGGAACCACTATCACACTATCACTGTGAGATATACCAATGTAAAAAGTACCAATAAACCTTAACCATGCATCAACCATACATCAACCTGTACCTCAACCTGTAATCAACTTGTACCATAAACAAGTACATCAACCATGCACCAACCTGTACTAAACAATCTGTAATCAACCTGTACCATAAACAAGTGCAAACAACCATGTACCAAGTATGTACCAATCATGTGTCAAGTACTCATCAACTATGAATCATCAATATGTACCAAAATAATTAAATATACACCTAATATATGTGCCAACTCATCAATTGCTTATCTCAACCATGACTAGTTTTGGATTAGTCAATAGCCCTAACTAAAATCATAAGTATCTGTAATAAATAAAGATCTGAAACTGATACACAATGTTATTTAGTGTGTTTTATGCAATTCCTCCATGTTTCACTACTTGTAACCTCTCATAAAAGGAGTTATGGAAAAAATGGCAACCCTTGTTGAATTCTGGCTTATTCTAGAGAGTGACCTTGTAGAGCATGCCCTGCACAGAATATTTATTGAATTGATCTGAAACTATTACTAAACATACTAAATATTTTACTCTAACCAATACATTTTGTCTTACTGAATTTAGATCTTTTATTAATAAGTTATGACGTTGTTACCCGAAACACTTGTTTTTGACTAGTTTCAGGACTAGCCACAAACCCTATTTTCCACAGAGTGTAACTCCAAAAATACAACGACCCACAAGCTGAATTTTTTACCAAAGATACTTGGATATGTTTACTCAATGGAATTGCAATTTAACGGTATGAATCATTCTATAAAAAAAAAAATTGCGAAAATGGTGAGATGACCTGGAAAAAACGTACCTTAGAAAGCATCATCAAAAGAATTTATCCTTCCTTGAATTCTAGCCTTCTTTTTTTCACTTTCCTCAAAAATTAGGCTTAGATATTCTTTGGTTACCTAAAACACTTATAGGTATTCAATATTATCAAGTTTGTCTTAAATGAGAGAGTCTTCCCTCTTATTTTTACTGTCCAAGTAGCTTCCTTAAAAACATCTTCTAGGTCACTTTGCCCACTTTCCTTATTTTAGGGTTAACCCACTTCTAATTTATCCATTAAATTTATTATTGAATTAATTTATTTTGTATTCACTTTGAATTGTATTACACTCATCACTTCGCTTTATTATTTTCCTTTTAAAATCTCTTAAACCACTTTGACTACTTTGACCTTTTGGGGCTTCTAGATGACATATGAGGGTCCTCCAACTTCATAAGGCCATAACTCTCAAACCATGAGGAGTTATGTGACGTTCCACATACCAACAGAAATGGAATGAAATTTACTATCCATATAGAATAGTATTACCTGAAAACATATCAAAACTCATATAGTTATCCATCAAACAAACTTGAGTCCATTACCCAAACCTGGGTTCTCCAACTTCTCATGGCCATAACTCTCTAACCGTGAGGAGTTATGTGGCGTTCCACATACCACAGGAAATGGCATGACAAGAACTATCCATATAGGATAGTTTCACTGACAAATTCACTAGGGTTCATCTCATTATTCCACAAATAAGCATGGGTTCTCTAACCATACTTCTAGGATAACTCAATCCGCAAAGCATCTTCCCATGAGGGATTTCACCATAAGGGGACCACTTTGGAGTTCATCCATTTCTACTTATTATCAACCATGACAAGACAATAACGAGTCATCTTTACATCAAACAATATTGGGTCCATTACCCAACCTTTGTGCTATGGGACTTTCTTCAAGGCTTGACATCAATGACAACCAACCTTAATCAACAAGTAATATAAAATCCCTTAGGCAAGTGTTACACATCAAAATTACTCACTTCGATAGTGTCGCAAGTGTCATCATTATAAGTGTTGTAAGTGTCACATCTTGTCTGCAAGTGTCTCATCTTGATCATAAGTGTCACAAGTGTCACAATTGTCACAAACATCATACTTCCATATTTTCTATGTCGTTCCTCTAACGAAATCACAAAGACACTTAAGACACCTCAAAAACTAGTTTTGAATAAGAGAGATCACTTGACAGGGATTACAAACCTTTTTCCAATGAAAGAACCACTCAAAAATGGATTTTGGAGGGGAGTGCTCCCTTACCCATTGCCAAGGAGTGCTAGCGCTCCCTGCGCCTCTTTGGGGGAGTGTTTGAGTGCTTTGTGCACCCTTTTGGGGGAGCACTACCCTTTCTGAGAAAATTTTTGGTTTGTTGGAGGAAATCAAGGGACAATCCCCTCAATATCTAAAGGTAGTTGGGTTTGAATGTTGGATCAAGGCATGATCTTAGGGAATATCCTCAACTGAAGTAGAGGAATCCTCAACTTATCCAAAATATCTCTCAAGTGGTTGGGCCTCTCCAAGGTTATATAAGGAGGCCTTCTCATGGTGAAAGGTACATGAAAAAGATTGGAGGTATGAAACCTATGATCTCATAGGCAACATACAGACAGTAGAGACTAGAGATTGATACCAAACTTATGGTCATATAACTGGTATGAACAGAAGATAATGGAGATGTGAAACTTATGATCTCATAAGTGATATGTCATCAAATCCATCAGTGTAGATTAATTGAGAAAAGGGGTTAGACAAGGAGAACTGGAAGAAGTTGTTGCACCTTCATCAAAGGATTGCAGGTACTTTTACTTGTTCTTATCAATATATCAATGCTTGGCCTGTTCCTTTCAAACTTATGTTTGTTCCATATGAGTTTGTTTGCAGTAGATGGATCTATTCTTGAGCTAATCTCAGTAGAGTAGGAAGTCCATTGTATCTTTGTTTGTTCTACAAGATCTATCAGGGAGCTTAGGATCGAAGCTCAACCTAGACTTTGCAAGGACAAATGTCATTAATAAGGTACATATATTTCTTCTTCTCCTTCATATGTTAGCTTGATTAGACCTAAAAGGATGTCAATGTCCATGTTAAGCACTTTTTTGTCTTGGCCTTAGGAGTCTAGAGACCAAGAGCTCCTCCACTAGGGAGGAACTCTGATTTTTGTTTCCTTTCCCAGATCTTGTTTTGGTCCTTTTCCCACCCGCTTGACCTTCTCCATAATGTCTCTTTTATTCTTATATTTTGTTTGATTTCCTTTTTATTTCATCATGATCAGCCTGATTTGTTGAGTCTGCTTGATATTTTGAGTTTTAGGGCATTTTTCTGAACTTTTGAAGCAGAGCGCTCCCTTGCCCTTACTATCAGAGTGCCAACACTCCTTGGTGGTCTTACACAGAGTGTTGGAATGCTATGGTGCCCCTTACACCAGAGCGCTACCCCCTTTTTTGTGAAAAATTCTCTAGGTTTTCAATTTTTGAGTTCAATTTTTGTTTTTTGCATTTCACTAGTACATATTGTAAAAATTCCGATGTTTTATTTGCGGCATTATGGACAAAATTGTCCATATTGTCGCAAAATAGAGGAAATTTATAAAAAAAAAAAATCATGTTGCTCGATAACGTCGGTCTTGCCACGTTTTCCACTAGAACATCTCTCTTGCAACGTTTGTGAAGATATATGTTGCAATTGCGATGTTTTGGAAACTAGGTTTTTCCCTCCAACAGTCACCTTAGTATGTTCACCAAGTCAAAATACCAACGGTCACTTAGGACTTTTTTACGTCGGAATTGCAACGTTACAAAATATATAAATATGTTGCATTTGACGGATGTTGCGACAAGTTTGTTATAATAACGATGCTTCAAAAAGGGTTTGCGGGTCTTCTCGGCGAACAAAAAATAGATATTTGTTTCAGTATAAGTCTGTGGGGAAGAATGTCAGAAAACATTAGAGCTGGGAAAAGAATTAAAGAGGGTGAAAAGGGTGACGGTAAATGTTATTTCCCTTGCAAAAATTGTTGTACTAGATGTCCCGAAAGAGTTTTAATAGCAACAGCTACAAAACATTGTATAAAATATGGGCACATGGACAGAGGATCAAATGAATATCGTCCGATGGTATATACATTCATTATCTGTTTTAATATTTATTATATTCTCAAATTTTATAATGTTTTATACATGCACTAATTTTTCATGATTGTTTGTAATTATAAAGTTAGATTTGCCCCCTAACTTTATACAGAAAGCACCAAGTAGTAGCAGAAATGATGTTGTAGTACAAGATGAAGAACTTGAAGCAGATATTGAAGATCAAGTTAATGATTCCATGGAAGTAGATGGCAATAATAACATAGTTCAAGTTGATGAGACAAATCAAATGATTCAAGACTTATTCGGTCATCCAGATGAGGATCATGGGGAAAATAGTGATGGTATTTATGATGAACCTTTGATTGAAAAGGCAAATAAACGACTTTATAAAGGGTCAAAAGAAAATATTCTCTCCACTACATTGTTGCTAGTGAATTTGAAAGTTATGAATCATTTGTCTAACACTTGTATGACACAGATCCTAAGGTATGTAATATGTTACTTCGCATCTACATAAAGGTTGACTATTCCCCATTTTTTTTAGTGTTAATTAATGTGTAAAATAAAAATGCA
>ML781611.1:350156-395749 GCA_009831015.1 Picea engelmannii | reverse complement strand
GATCAACCCTTGCAACTAGTATCTCCTTGACCAATCTTGAAACCCTAAGGAAGGATTGAGAGTGATCATCCCCTTCCCTTGTTTTATCCATCTTAACTCATTGAAGAATTCAAGGTTTTCCTTAATGGTTAGGAGTGGCTATTTGCTTAAGGATTTTCTTGGCTAGGGTTTAGTTCTAGGGGTTAGAAGTGGCTATCCCCCTAGGGTTTAAAACATAGTTGTCTTGATCTTGTGCTAGTAGCTCTTGAAGGGATAGGATGACACCTAGTGTTTATGAGGGGATAAACTCTAGGGTTTTCTTTCCTAGGAGGTTGACCTAGGATTATGAGGTGATAATCCTATGATAGAATTTCAAGTCTTATTTTTCCCTCGATCTCCATTGAAGTGCTACATTAACTCCATATGCCTAATGAAAAGACATTGATCTCGAGACCTCCAAGTACTTTCTTCAATAGTCTAAAGCTACCCAAACACATTTTTCTCGGACTTCACTCTCCACATTGAGATTCCTTGCCCTAAGTCCTCACAATATTAATTGAGGGAAACACCCTTCAATCTGAGGAAAGCTAGCTTGAAGTGAAAGAGGGTTGGTGAGGTGACAAGGGCCTTCCCTCTAAGTTACCGATGATTGCACTTGAGATTTCAGAATTTAGCTCAACAATTGCGAGTTCGTGTGATAATACACCCGAGACATATCCTAGTGATCCTAAACCTCATTAGACAAGACCCCCTTTACCATTGGAAGTTAGTCCTCATCCTCAACCAACCTTGCCTAAGACCGATGATATAGATTTAAATATTGATATGGCTAGTAACTTAGCAAAGGTTAATGTATGTGTCCCTCTCATTATTGATATTGTATTTATTTTTTAAATGCCACAACACAGTCGCTATTGCGACGTCTTGGAATGTCTCTCCCATAGCAACCACGTCGGAGATGATACCTCTTAACGTATCTCTTGCCACCTCCAAGACGTCTTTCTTACCACCTCCAAGACGTCGGTATTGCCACCTCCAAGAGTGTCGCTCCCATAGCAGCTACGTTGGAGATGATACCTCTTAACGTCGCTCTTGCCACCTCCAAGATGTCTCTCTTGCCACCTCCAAGCCATCTCTCTTGCCACCTCTAACATGTTTCTCTTGTCACATCCAAGACGTCTCTCTTGCCACGTCCAAGACGTCTCTCTTGCCACGTCCAAGACGTCATTCTTGCCACGTCCCAAACGTCGGTCTTGCCATGTCCAAGACATCGGTCTTGCCACGTCCCAAACGTCGGTCTTGCCATGTCCAAGACATCGGTCTTGCCACCTCCAAGATGTCGGTCTTGCCACGTCCCAAACATCGGTCTTGCCACATCCAAGATGTCGGTCTTGCCACCTCCAAGACATCGGTCTTACGATGGCTATATGGGGTTTCGACATTCAAATCCTAGATGACACGTGTTCGCATGAAATGTCGCAATAAAGACGAAATATATGTCATTGGAAAAGTGATGTCATGTGAAACAACGTTTGAGGGAGTCCGTTGTTTGTTGTTCTCCCGACAATATAAAGTGGCAATTGCGTCGAACGCGTCGTCAGAATTTGACCCAAATGTACTAGTGTTTTCTCAGAGTCTCATACTCTTAGTTCATCTTGGTATTGGCCTTCAACACCCTATTTTCTAAGGATTGATCCTCTTTTGTTTGGAAATTTGACATTTTCTTTCCTTGCCTTGAAGTCACTCTTTGTATTTGCTGACCTAGAGTTAACTTGTTGTTTTCTTCTTGTTTATCTGACTGAGTGAAAGCTTTTGTGAGGAAATCCAAATGTCTATGAACCTTTCCATTGGATCTTTGAGGTCATTTTTCCATCTTTTCTCTTTTGTTTGAGGTTTTTTGGTTCTTGCTTGCAATTTTGGATATCTTTGTCCTTCTTGTTTGTTCACAATGAGAGTACTTTTTTTGTTTGTGTGAGGATTGCTTCTGATTGTTTAAATCCCGAAGTCTGATTGACATTAGAAGTCCTACATCTGATTATCATTCACATATAAGAAAAAGGACATATTTTAGTGATTGGTTTGGATTTTAGAAGGCATTTCTAAATTTTTTAGCATTACATTGAATTTGATTGAGAAATAATTGTTTGAGGATGTTGCATCTCAATGTTTGATAATGAAAAGAACTCTCTCTATTTCCCTTAAATAGGCGTTCAATGAAAGACAAGACTACTTATCATTTTACTGTGCATTTTTTGGGAATTGAGTCATCATACCATCTATTTCATTTTCATACACCCTTTGAGTAAAGAACAGCCATAAAATCATCGCTAATTAAAATTTATCTAGAACATTTGTTTTTAGGATCTTCCACCAACATTAGACTAGGACTAGTACTTTGGATTAGGCTGTGAGCACAACTCTCAAAAGTTTTTCAAAACAAACATTAGCATCCTGAGATAGGGAGAGTCAAATCCAATTGTCGTATAGGATTTCTAGAATCCCCCTCTCACACAGGGGTTACACACGAGATCGCATTTGGGAGAATTACTGAGATTATCCCTCTGTGGTTCAACTATTTTTAGTGGTCAGATCGTATATTGGGGGTCACTTGAGGGTATACCCACGATTATGTGTGGGAGCCTATCGAGTTGATTTTAGACTTGTTATCCTGCTCATATGTTCAGATTGGACTGTCGACTGTACCCACCCAAGGGTTGACTACGATTTGGTGTCCTTAGTTGCCATAATCTTTACGTACTTACACAAGGTGACGATGAAGGGAAGTCTCATTGTACTTGGAACAGACATTGGTGAAACTCACTCGGGCTCCTTGGAGGGTAAATCCACAATTACTGCGTGGAAGCTTTCACCAAGGTGAAAGTCCGTTAAGCAAGTCCCCATTGTAACTATTCCACCATATCCTAGCCCCTTCTTGACTTGATCACGCGACGTTGGATTTCATCACCAACTAGTACGATCATCGAGAGAAGTTTTGTTTGCTTGGTTTTGATTCCTATATTTTATTAGTGTATGTTGTTTCTTTTTGTTAGTTCACCCTAGATTTTCAGTGTGTACTATTTTTCTCCAAAATTGAGCCTGTAGATGATAAAGGTCTTCATTGATCACCCGTAAGGCTACCAACCCTTACCTCCTAACCTTCCAGAAGACAACTACCATGGAGAGGTAGAAAATCAATCTGATGGTGGGAGTGTTGTTGATCCTCCGTTAGACAATCAAGAAGGCACTTTGGTTACAGTTGAAAATACCACTCCCTGCACTACATCTGTGTCAGCAACCCCTCTCAAACCACTTTTATTCATTTAGACTCCCTTGGGAACGTCATAGATGAAGAGGTCCCACAGTTACTTGCGAGAGATTTTACCGAAACATATATGAGATCCATAGAACCAACCTTTGGTGATGATTATAGGACTCATGTTCGTCCTACCGTTGTAGTAGATACAAATCCCACACTTTCTTGTTTTGTATGGAGGAATTCATCAAGACGCCATCTCTATGAGCATTTTGAATCCTTTCGACAACCCTGTAATCCTCCTGACCCTCCTATTGAAACGGGGCCATCTGGCCAAAGTATGAATCACTCCATCGATCAGGTCATTAACCCTATTGTTACGTTAGCACAATTCCATCCATCCTAATGCTGGACTCATCACCTCAACTCATTCCCGAGGGACTTCAATCCCTACCCCCACTTTCACAAACTTTCACTCTACAGCTCCACATGTTCCACACGATCTTGCTGGGACATCTTTGCACCAAAGAATGCAGACCCTTGCTAGCATCATATAGCCAAATGGAGGGAAACCACCATATAGCGGACCTATCCCTCCTGGAAGACCACCATCCTATGGTGGGCCTACCCCTCCCGGGGGACAACCCCCTTTTCATGTTCTTCCCGAAGGGCAACCTCCCTTTGCCAGTCATACCCTAGTCGTTAATCCACCACTGGAAGGGGGGAAACCTTCATTTGCTGGAAACCCTTCACAATCTTGGGGAGTAACTTCGGGAGGCACATTTACCCAACCCTACATTTCGGGGCACTCATATCATAACCCACAAGGAGGAGTATCAAATCCTATTCCTTCCAGACCATATTATGGACAACCTTATCCGGGCATCCCAAACACCACCTGGAGTCCTCAAGGACAACAACCTTATCCTCCCCATGGGCCTAATGTGTATTCGCCTCTGGGATCTACTCCTTACCCTCCTCAAGGGCACAATGTTTATCCTCCTTATGGGCAAGAAAATCACCCGGCTTATAATGCTCAGAACCCACCAGGTTATACAAATGTTTCTTAGCTATCATCGAATCCCGTTTATCCTGCTCAGCAACAATCGTATGTAGGAGGACCTATTGGTTACAATTATCCACCTAACCCAATTTATGGTCCGACTGGTGTTCCTATGCCACACCAGTATCATCCGCAAATTAACCAACAACTACCTTTCCTTGCGACTCTGGATCTCCGAGACTTGTCTCGGTTAACCAATGATCCTATTTTTCATTCCTCGGTTTGGCCAGCTATTCCAGCTAAACTTCCTTCTAATATTTTGAAATTTCACGGAAAATCTGGAGAAGATCCAAATAACCATGTGATGACTTTCTATTTGTGGTGTTCATCAAACTCCCTCATGGATGATTCTATACATTTGTGTCTTTTCCAGCGAACACTTATGAGCTTTGCAACAAAGTGGTATATTGAACTACCACATGCTTCTTTTCATGATTTCAACTCCCTTGCCATGTCTTTCCTCACACACTTTCAACTACCTATTCGCTACGAGATGGGTACTGAATGCTTGACCTCCCTTCATCAAACTAACTCCATGCATATCTTTGACCATATTCATGAGTGGAGATGATGACGAAGGATGATAAAAGAAATCATTCCTGGCATATTATTGGCGGAGTGGTTTACTAAATCAATTTTACCCCCGATCGCTCGCGATGTCGCTATGGGTGGCACCGTCACCAAGGAAGAAACCATTTCTTGGGCTCAGTACTTAGATTTGGTTTATTCACAATCTAGTACTTTGTATGATTTGCTTCCAAATGTTGCACACGCTAATATCTATCCATCCAAGCCGTCATCCTCATCTCATGTGGAAGGTGTTATCGATTCCATCAAAACTCAATATACTTCCCAGTCGACCACACTCTCTTCTACCTCCCCCCAAACTCAGATCTCTGAGGTGAATGCAGTTTAATCTGCCCCTTCACAACAATCTGAGGGTAAGAAGAAGGCAAAAAATAAATCAAAGAATACCAATAACAATGAACAACCAAAAAATCAATCTCAAACACCTGTTACCAAAAAGAAACCACAACGGAAACTGAAATTCCCTTGTATTATTTGTGGTGACAATCACTACACTCGAGACTATCCACATCACTATGAAGTGGCCAAACTTTTGCATGGAAATTCACAACCCGCTTTTCTTACTCGGTCTTTTCCACAGTAGCAATACATGGTTGCTCAAATCCCCTCTCCTGGGGGCAGTTCTATCCATCCTCATGATGAGGCCTCGACAAGTGCACATATTTATATTTTTAATGTGATTAATTTGACCACTCACTCTAAGAAATACGACACACTAGGTAACCCTGACAAAGGAAAATTCACTAACGGTATTGGTACTTTACCGGATCCATCACCGTCCCCCGTTAGTCCTCCATCAATTAATCCTCTATCTGGATCACCTTAGATTGAGAAACCTAAGTTCGAATCTATCTTACGCCCTCCTAAGAGCACTATCCGTAAATCTACCTTTAATCCTAGTTCACATGCCGCCCATAACTACAACATTGTTGAATATTTGGCTCAAGCACCATGTGCTATGTCTGCATTAGAAGTTCTACAACACTTCCCCAGTCAACATAGAATGCTCTTGGCCACTATTGGCACTGTTAATCCTGATTCGTCCAACCATATCATGTTTAAACTGGACAATTATACATCTCAACTCTCCCACCAACTTGCTTTCCAAGTCGATGTTGTTCTTCAAAATCAAAAAATCCACCGAACTATTCTAGATGAGGGAGCTTCTACTTGTGTCCTGTCTTTATCATGTTGGAAAATTTTAAAAACACTCACACTTAAAAAATCCCCAACGATGTTACGTGCATTCGATGGACGAGGTTTTCATCCCCATGGGATTTTACAGTCCCTGCCCATCCAGTTGGGCGGAAAAACTGTCATTGTTGATGTTGAGGTGGTCAATGCTCCCCTCGATTACAACTTATTACCTGGAAGAAGTTGGTTTTATTCTATGACTGTCATTTCTTCATCAGTGTTTCAATGTGTACAATTTCCTCATCAAGGTAAAATTGTCACTATCGATCAGTTAGATTTCTGCACAATCGATGCTCGCGCTCTCGCTACCAACAACATTCATTTCTTGGGAGATCACAAGATCACGTATGAAAGCATTGGTGTTGGCTTGTTGAAAGATTCTAGCCTTATGGGTACCTTCCCTACACCACTTCCACTAACTACACATCATATTGCCATCGTCGATATGATTTTGACCACGGCTTATCAATCTTTTGAATCATCTGAACCTTGGATTGTACCTAGTCCGTTGGAATTCGATGCACTAGGTGACACTGTGCCACTTAGTCTAGCCGAAACATCATACGTTGTTGTCCAATCTTCTTCTCCCTCTTTAGATGACAAACATCTATTGGCACCCGACAGTTACTCGATGCCATCACGGTTAAGTTTCTTTTCATCTACGATCGACTACATTTCCCCAATTTTTCCCTTTGATGAATCTATTATGGAAATGCTGAGCATTGACGAGCTACCTCGGGATGATAACCATCATCGATCCTCATTTCTTCCTCCTCGTGAAGAAATTTGGGGAGATATCCACTCTATATTCCCTCCTGATGTTGATTTTCCATCATCTCCCATGACTTCAACTTCCGATGATTTGGATCTGGTAGTTGACATGGTGATCTCTTAGGTAGAGCTATTGGAGCCTGATCACCTTACCCTTATCACGGCCCTCGAATTGTGTTCCTTCCAGAGTGATATTCTTCCATCTAGTGAATATCTGTTGGAAGCCATGACTGAGTTTTGTCCCTTGACATGGTGTCCTTCCATAGCATTATTCTCTTGGAAACCATGATCAATAAGAGTCCACAAGCATAGTTTCTCTTCTCTGTAGAAAGCTCGTTGAAAAATGAAACAGAGGTCACGAGCATAGTTTTCCTCTCTATAGAAAGCTCGTTAAAAAATGAAACAGAGGTCACGAGCATAGTTTCTCTTTTCTATAGCAATCTCGTTAAAAAATGAAACATAAGGTTTGAGCATAGTTTTCCTCTTTGTAGCAAGCTCGTTAAAAAATGAAACAACAATCTAGGGATTGAACCCGGAGCCCTGAGCATAGTTCTTTTCCTATCTCAATCTCGTTAAAAAATGAAACAATCACCTTTCTTGAACCTTCTTTTCATCCACTCTTATCCTTTTTCTCTGTCTAGTAGAGAAATCGGTGACAACCTCAAAGTCGGTGAATGAATTGAAACTTGGAGGGCATGTCTCTAGCCTTTGATGATCATTTTGGATTTAAGTCGCTAGCTTTCAAGCTGGGGGCATACCGATCTTAGTCTTTTCTCTTTCTCGTGCTCGAAAAAACATGAGAATGTAACTAAGTAGACTTTTATCACTTTTTCAGACTCGCATGGATATACGAAAAAGGAACCCCTTGGAGTCGTCTTTAAGCTCTTTTTAGACTCTCTAAACATGAAAATATTGTCGACTGATCTTGCTTCCTTTCCCACTCGTTAAAAGGTTTGAAAGGGCATCTTTCAAGTGATAATTTATCTCTTTTTTGGCCTCGCAAGACTAACATTATGAAAAAGGAAAACATTGGAGTCGTCTTTAAGTTGTTTTTAGACTCTCTAAATATGAAAAACCACCGAGTGTACCTTCTCTGGACTCGTTAAATGATCATACATTGAAGGGCCCATACGGGACCAAACCCTTACTTCTTCTAGTTCGCCAAACAAAGGAAGAGGGACTTACTGAAGGTGAGTCATATCGAGCATGTGTTACCCTCCTCGAGCCCGTTAAATTAAAAAGAGGTACTCATCTATCTGGATGGGGGAAAAATTGAAAGAAGTAAGCCAAGCAGTTTTTTAGAACACTACCAGTAACTCTTACAGTCACCCTTGAACACGACACTTTGTCTTTGCACGCATTTTAATCTGTTGAACCTCTACACTGAGCCAATCCTCTTAGTTTCTTTTACTCCTTTGGGTCACCTGACGAAAGTCACAGTATCCACTGCATTATTGTGTTTTTGTCCATGTCATGTTTTTGCTGTTGTGCCTCATTGTTCAAGGGAAGTATCTTCCTCGAGAGTTAGCCATCACAAATATCCTGTTTCAATACCTGTGTCAGTCCATGTTCATTTGATCTACCAATTACATCTTTGTGTCTGTTTCATGTCATTGATGGGGGATACATCAAGGCACTCCCTTAACGAGTTTGTTCCTGTCGACTTCAACACATTATCTAGGAGTTAGACTTAGAAACCAGTTAGTACCTTGGGACCTGAATGCCTCAATGGCAGGCCTCTTCACGTCCGACGATGGGTTTAAATTATTGACCTCTGATCGGATTATTCCACGGATTTTCGACTTCATCTCATTCATTCACATTCGTTGGAATGTACTAGAGTACCTTGGGAATCATTGACATCAATGGTGATCTCTCTCGCGCTTGTTAACGGTTTACATCATTGACTGTTAGTCAATATTTTTATGCCATTTTTGACATCAAGACATCTACTCACATGGTTAGATTCGTACTACATTGGAATCAGTAAGAAGACCCTGGGTTGAGTCATCACTCTTATATGTACTTTTCCCATGTTGCGAAGGAGTTCTTTTGAACTATGACACATATACTGTTACATAGATCCACTTTGTATTGGTCGTGGCTATGTCTTGTCATCTCATAGATCCGCTGTGTATTCTTCATGGCTATGATCAGTTCAAGTCATAGGAGTATAGATCCACATTGTATCTTTAGTGGCTATACCTTTTTTCAATATAATTATGGATCCGCAGTGTATTTTATGGCAACCATACCTAAAAAGTATTTATAACTCAAGCATAGGTATGCCTGCCTTGGGTTTGAAACATGTCATAATATTTGTTTGATGGTTGTGTGCAGCTTTTTCCAGCCTCTCTACGTCCATACCCTTCCTTGAAAAAGTCTACAAAGTACTTCATTCATTATCATTTTCTAACTTCTTACTTTGGGGGGCAATCTGTTGCACATCAAAATTACTCACTTCGATAGTGTCGCAAGTGTCATCATTAAAAGTGTTGTAAGTGTCGCAAGTGTCACAAACATCATACTTCCATCTTGCCTATGTCGTGCCTCTAACGACATCACAAATACACTTAAGACACCTCAAAGACTATTTTTGAAGAAGAGATATCACTTGACAGGGAGTACAAACCTTTTTCAAATGAAAGAATCACTCAAAAATGGATTTTGGAGAGGAGAGCTCCCCTACCCAATTCTAGGGAGTGCTAGCACTCCCTTGGTGTCTTTGGGGGAGTGTTTGAGCACTCTGTGCACCTTTTTGGGGGAGCACTACCCTTTTTGAGTGAATTTTTGGTTTGTTGGAGGAAATCAAGGGACAATCCCCTCAATATCTGAAGGTAGTTGGGTTCGAATCTTGGATCAAGGCATGATCTTAGGGAGGATCCTCAACTGAAGGAGAGTAATCCTCAACTTATACCAAAGATCTCTCAAGTGGTTGGGCCTCTCCAAGGTTATATAAGGAGGCCTTCTCATGGTGAAAGGTACATGAAAAGGATTGTAGGTATGAAACCTATGATCTCATAGGCAACATATAGACAATGGAGACTAGAGATTGATACCAAACTTATGGTCCTATAAGTGGTATGAACAAAATATATTGGATATGTGAAACTTATGATCTCATAAGTGAGATTTCATCAAAGCCATCAATGTAGATTACTTGAGCAAAGGGGTTGGACAAGGAGAACTGGAAGAGGCTGTTGCACCTTCATCAAAGGATTGTACATAGTTTTACTTGTTCTTATCAATATATCAATGCTTGGACTGTTTCTTTAAATCTTATGTTTGTTCCATATGAGTTTGTCTATAGTAAATGGATCTATGTTTGAGCTAATCTCAATAGAGTAGGAATTCCATTGTATCTTTGTTTTTTCTATAGGATCTATCATGGAGCTCAGGATCGAAGCTCAGCCTGGAATTTGCAAGGACAAACATCGTTAATAAGGTACATATATTTCTTCTTCTCCTTCGTATGTTAGCTTGATTATACCTAAAAGGATGTTAGTTTCCATTTTAAGAACTTTTCTGTCTTGGCCTTAGGAGTCTAGAGACCAAGAGGGAATCCACTTGTCCACAGGGGGATTCACCTGTAACAACAAGACCAAGGAGAAAAATAATGAAATGAAATGACCATGGACCAAATCCGTAATCTACAAGATGAATCATAGGAAATAAAGGGTAAGGAGATATGCCTGGGGATCTTAGTAGTAGCCTCATGCAGCGTGGGGGTAAAAACTAAGCCTCTGAATATCCTTAAGAAAACCCTCTATGAAGAGAAGAAGAGGGGGAGAAAACCATATAGAAAAGTCACAGAAGAAACAAGATCCCATTTAGTGGACTCAAAACAAATGGTAGGCCTTCCAGAAAGATATTTCCAAACCCAACAAAATTGACATTATGAAGCTCATCTCATGGAATGTGTGAAGTATGAATGCCCCATCCAAACACAAAATTAAAAAAGAAAAAGAAAAAGAATTATGCAGGAAAAAGTATAGGTTGTTCTAATTCAAGAAACAAAGTGTGATAAGGAGGCGATGGTAAATATCGCAAAGAAATTTTGTAAATATTGTGAAGTAGAAGTGGTTGATTCGAAAGGATCTTCAAGAGGCCTAACTATTTTGTAGGATCCAAGGAAATGGAGAATGAAGTTGTTCTCCAACCTTCCGAGAATCCTAACGATGAGATTTGTTGATATTGGATATCAAACCCATGGATTCATCTAAAATGACTATGGCCCCTTAATTCCCCGTATCAAGAAAGGATTTATAGAATCCCTGAATCACATAAGGTCTCTTTTACAATGCCATCGCTGGATGATTTTGGGAGAATTTAATATGATCACTTCGCTCGTAGAGAAGAAAGGAGGGATCGAACGTTTCGAGGGGGAAAGAAAATATTTTCGAGAGTGTATAGAGAATTTCAAATAAATATATATCTAAACTAACAATGGTATGTTTACTTGGAGCAACAACAAAAGAGTAGACACAAAAATATGTTTTAGGCTAGATAGATTATTGACTTCTGAGGCATTGTGGTGACCAAGAAATCTCCTTATTTGAAAGCTTTTTTTTTTTTTTACCAACACTCCATTGTGGTTTCATTGCATATTCATTTTTGTTCACCATTATCTTCCTCATCTTGTTCCAGATGGTTTTTTCCTTTTGTTTTTTTTAATATTTGGTCTTGTTACCTTCTAGATTTTCTTCAAACCTCATATTGTTTTGTGTTGGTTTAAGATTATAGAACTACATAACATTTTTTTTATACTTCAGTGATAATTGAATGAATATCAATGTCTCATGGCACCAACTTAGATATTTCCTACTTCTATGAAGAGTTAATAGGATTTAAAAAAATGTTGTTTTGAAAATGTCCAAGTTATTAATGAGAAATCAATTACAATGTTGTTGTGCTTCCATAGGTAGGAACTGAAGAAACTAAGAAACCATCTCCACCTAGGGTTAACAAGTCACCCCATACTCATGTATAATGTGTCAAGTTAAATATGTTTTTAATGTAAAATTTATTCTCTTATTTTGGTTTATTTTCATGGTTTTGTAAAACTCTAACATATTTGAAATGTGTATGTAGGCCTCATAATTCTTCTTCCATTCACCATGAATAGCTTTTCCTATCCATCCTACACCCACACCATTTCTCCCATAGTATAGGGTCTGTTTGGTCCTTTTCCACCCTTCCAAACGAGCTTTCCCATTCTACACATACATTATGGTTTCAACCATCCTTCTTATTATAACCCCACTTATATCATCCACTACTATAGAAAGTACCATTGCATTTACTATAGTTACATATTAAATGGTTACATCTACAAATGTTGCAGCTACATCTATCCCATCCCCCATTGTTTCCTCAAAGGCGGTTATTCAACTGGGTGCTCCACCTCCTAGCCATGAAGGGAAATATTCTTCATTGCCTGAGATATTCACGGTGATATGATTATTTGATGAAATGTTTATATGGAATGAATGTAATAAATTTTAAGAATTATAAGGAGCTTTGGGTCAAGTAGGAGGGAAATTTCCTCATGACTTTCAATCTCATCTATGTTGATTTTTTTTATATTGAATTCTAATTGTATTTTTTTAAGTGTGTTAATTAATATAATCGTAAAAAGCATGTATATGGATGTTGTTTATTTTCTAGTCCCTAGAAATCCATACCACTCGTAGATGCAATAATACTCAAGTTTCCTCTAGTTCAAAGAGGAGTAAGATCGTCTTTGGAGATGCATATTCCAGTGGTAGGGGTAAATGAGTGAGCCATTATATATCTCATCCATGAAGTGACATGTTGAGCATGAGGAACCATTCTTTCATGTTTGGGCATGAGGTGTCATTATGTATCTTGGGCATGCCATGTCACTTTGTAAAAAATGTACAACTAAACCAATTTTTAATATTGATACATGGCTTTGGACATGTATAATGAATTCTTTATGTATTTGTTATTTAATAATATTATGTTGTTATTCAATGTTTTATTTATTTGATGTCTATGGCAAATGGTGATGATGATAAATGATGTTGTACTCAAATTTGATATTATTTACAAATGCTTACTTGTAAATTCAACCCATGGTATCATAATGAAGTAGTGAGTTTTGGTATATAGAAGAGTTTAGGGAGATGTGTATATAACAACAAAATTGGAAACTCAATTATTTTTGTAAGATTCTTGAAATTCAATAAAGATAAGTTTTAGTCACCCCTTAACAACTTTGTCATCTTTTCTTGGAAAACCCATATTTTTTTGAGGCGTAACAGTGGTATCTGATTTATTCCATGGCACTCAGTATCTGAGGTCAATCAAGAAAGCAATTGACTAATAAGATTACTAACTGGACATGTTAGAACCATAGTGAGAGGGTAATTAGAATTTTTCATGAGAAAATTGAGGAGAAATCATAGAAGAGGACAATAGAGCCATTTTGAAAGCCTCTAGTAGATTAAGCAGGTCATGAGCCACATAAAATAGAATGATATACTAGACATAAAATTATGTCATTGTGCCATAGAATGATGTATTACTAATTTTGAATTGTTCTACAGAGGCTCTCATATTTTAGTCAAATAGTCATAATAATGACCTAGTTTTTCAATTCACAAGTTTGGTCACAATACCTTGGCATGTGCATCCTCATCACCAACACATTGTTCTAATTCAATATGAGTGCACTAGAATGGATAGAAAAGATAGTATGGGAGTATAATTTTCATGATGGATCTTCTTCCTCTCATCCTTTCCATATTCCCTAATTTGTACACTTATGTAATTTAGGGCTAGACATATGGGAAATGAAACTATTATTATCAAGTTAATATATTATTTATACCACATTTTTATATTCTAAAAGGGTTCACAAGATTAATTCTTTGTTGTTAGTATCTTGTTATATAATTTACTTTGGTAAACATGATGTTGAGTTGAGTTATTATCCAATTTATTGTGATCATGTCTATATGTCTTATTATCCAATTTATTCACTTTTTTGTTATGTCTTATTTTATTAAGTAATTTGTCGCACCATAAACTAAAAATTGTTTATGTAAGTTCAAAATTTGGAGATATACAAATGCAACATAGTTTATCTCTCCAAACAAGAAGACACTATATGGCACATGGGTTATTATTTGTTAGAATTGTCATTGGGCATATATAATGCACCAAAATGGCCTATGGTGGATTATGTATGAAGTAGAATAGGTGGTGGTCAACTCAATAGAAAATTATTCAAATGAAGTTGATCTAACTAAGGTTTAGAGGCCTACTTTCACTGAAAATGGTTGTATAAAATATTCACATGTGTCATCTTCTCTCCTAGAATGCTAGCAATTCTCAAATCCTATGGATACAAGGGATATATATCCCTCATGGGTTTTGGAATAAATTAAATATTTCAATATCATTGCTACAACTTACATTACAATCCTAAGATAATATGGTAAAAGGAACAAGATGATATAATAACACAACACTTTGTATCCAGGGGTCAAAACTTGAGAGGTGGTGAATTCAACCTCATTGTCTACATAGTGATCATGGCCCCATTGAAATAGACATATTACAACTAACAACGTGTCTTTTTGGTTTCCCATTTACATTTGGTGCCCCCAATTTATTTTAGAGAACACATGGAAAATTGGTCCCAGGGAATAAAAACCAAACCAAGCGGTTGAATTCAGTGTTGTAAGGTCCTATAAAAATTATTTGGAAAGGACGATATGAGAATACTATTCAAATTCTCTCCAGGTAGAGTTTTCCAATTTCAAACCTTTAATGCAAATATTGCATTGTCTCTTATTGAGAAACATCCTAGTTTTGGTAATTTCCAAATAAAAAATCTAAGGGACATAGGCTCATAGGAGAGGGGTGCTTCTCATTGTCTAAGAAAATAAAATCTTCATCAATATGACTCCCAATGATCATTTTATGGTAATTTTCATCTTGTTTCTCAAATCTAATGAAGGACACATTCTGAATTTGTGCCAAGGTCATAAAAAACAAACTAAACAATAGAATGAGTGCCATAAGATCCTACAACAATTTTTCAGAAATGTAGAAATTAACACACTATCCTCAAGCTTCCAATTCAAAGTTTTCAAAAATTGACCCCTAAGTGTAACAAGTAGATTGCCTCTTATTGACCAGAACCCTAGTTATAAAAATCATCATATAAAAAAATCTATGAGCCATGGATTCATGGAAAAAGGATTCCCCTAGAGTGTTGTATGATGTCATGAGGTCAACAAAATAAATGGTCCATCAATTTTAGTCTTTGTTATCATCTTATGGTGAGTTGCAACTTTCTTTCATTCAAGTACATATAGTGAATTTGTGTCGAATCCATAAAAACCAAACTAAGTAGCATAATTGAGTGTTGTAAGCTTCAAAAAGCATGTTTGGGAAAGGTTTATGTGAACATGATATCGACATCCTTCCATAGAAAAGTTTTCCAATTTTGACCCCTCAATTAAAAAATGTATTGTCTCATCTTGAGCAAAATACCAGTTCTAGAAATCATCGAATAAAATAACCTCCAAGGAATAAACTAATGGGAGAGGGGGGGCCTAGATATAATCCAATATCACAAAATCAAACATAATAAGATGTTTTTTTATTTGAGTCCTAATATCATTTTCTAGAATGTTGTAACTCACTTCTTGAACCCATTTCAAGACATATGGGGAATTTGTGACAAAGGCATTAAAACCAAACTGATTTGTAGAACCAAGTTGCATAATATCCTACAATAATTTTTTGGAAAATTCGATATGAGCACATTTTCCACATGCTGTCGGGCATAGTATTTTTACCCTTTAATGAAAAAAATGCATTATCTCTAGTTCCAAAAATCTTTGAATAAAAGAATCTCTTGGCCATGGAATCATGGGAGAGGGGGCCCCTATATATAATACAATGTTACAAGCCTAGTGAAATTCAAATCTCATCATTCCACATCCTATATATAATTTTATGGAAAGTTATAACTCACTTCTGGAATCCATTGAACGACATGTGGTGAATATTTTCAAGGGGATAAAAACTAAATTGAGAGACTCAAATTTATTGTCATAAGATCCTACAAGTGTTTTTGGGTAAGGTTGATATGATCACGCTATCCACAAGTCCCCAATTCAATGTTTTAAAAAACGGAACCCTAATTGGAATGCTTGCATATGCATTTTGTGTTCTTTGCTTCTCTTAATGTCATCCTAATTGATAGAGATTCTGTATGACATTAACTTCTCTAAAAAATAATTTTAAATTTGGGAGAGCTATGGAGAGACTTCTATTGTGTCATGCTTGATAATGTGACACTAGGGTTTGTGTTATGCATGTAAATCCTATAAAATAACATGTTGAATATGATCAAGGTTATCATGGCTCTTGTTGTAAAACACATAAACAACTAGATTTTTGTTTATTGTAACTTAATGATTACATGTCAGTGTGATACTTATTTCATCATATGCAATACAAAAATAAAGATATATGAAGTGGGTAGTGATATGTTGGTTGTTTCCTAGCATAAAAATTTTGCATTGTACATAATGTACATTGAATTGATCCACATATCCTTCAAGTACATCCAAAATTCCTTATCTACTCATGTTGCATAATTTTGGTATTTTTCAAAAACTCACGAATAAAAAATATAACAACCAACATCTTTAAAGAACTATACTATACCATTGAAGGAACAAACCTGTGAAAGTGATAATGCTACTGTTGGAAATACTGAGAGGGCGGGGGGGGGTGGGAATCAATATTTCCATTTTTTAACAATTAGCATTTACTTTGATATTTTATTATTGACCACAAAATATCAACAATGGACTTGTATCGAAAATCAATTATAAATATATAATTAACATAAATTACAAGGTTTTATAAAGAAATAGTGAAGGACACCAATCCTTTTTAGAGCACCAACTCTAGGAGATACCAATCCCCTTCTTTAGGGAACCAACCCTATGAAGCACCAACTCCATTGTCTTTGAGGAACCAACCCTAGGAAACACCAACTCCCTTGTCTTTAGGGAACCAACCATAGGAAACACCAACTCCCTTATCTTAAGGGAACCAACCCTAGGAAGCACCAATTCCCTTAACTTTAGGGCACCAAACCCAAGAAGAACCAACTCCCTTAATTTACACTTTACTTAGTAAAGGATATGAATCCTTATGTGCTCCTCCCTTCCATCCTCACTTCATAAGAATCATCAATTCTTCTTCTTGGACTCTGCTTTTGTTTTGATATTTTGATTTGTACTACAAAGACTCTTTCTTCTCACCATTCTTTCTCATTTATATAATTTTTCAACTGTTGTGATATATGAATCATTGTGTCCCTTAGTTTGGACCATTTCATATCTTCATTTTAAATTAACAATAATCTCTATTATTATTAAAAAAATATCATGAAGGATTTTTAATTTAGTGAGAGTGATTTTCATAAATCGATCATAGATATGGATTGATTTCTTTTAACTTGATCCCATGCCACTTTATTTCATTCTTCAATGTTTGTTTGAACATATATAATACTTCTGATTAGCAATGTAATCCATTTCAAGTGTTGTATTACCTACGATAAATTAGGATAGAGTCAAGATCTTGTCTGGTTCAACGTCCCTTCTTGACTGGGATAAAATTCTTACTCCCTGTAAAATTTCACACAAAAAACTCTTTGGGACCTCTATTCCATATGAGCACAGGTGGTGACCAGGTGCTACAACAAATGAGTTCTTGATAAGTTTTCAAGATCAACGGTCACATTTTAATTTCATGATGAGATGGATGACTATCGTTACCTTGAAACTTTGTCCTTCACAAATTCCATCCTCTGTAATCATTCAACCTTCCAAAGTGAATTTCGTTGAAGTAGATCGGACGATCGATATTTGATCTTCCCTTATATGGATGATATTGGCTTGTCCATAGGTTTCAAACAAATTGATGGTCATGACTCGATATACAGTTGAGTGGATGGTTCTCGTTAACTTCGAGACTCCGGTCTTTGTAGTCATTCAACTCTTCTAGAGCAAAATCCGCCAAAGTGCTTATCAACACTTCCTTGTTCTTATATATTTTCATAAGTCCAAGAGATAGGAACGTGAGATTAGGCACAAAGGAGCTCCACTCTTCTGGTATTCGACTATTCATGACTTCGAGACTCCGGACTACTCAAACTCTGAGAAGTCCAATCCCTCTGGAGTTTTAACCTACCAAATAAGTCATAATACTATGATGATTGCTTGATGTCGGTTAACATATCGTGCTTAGTCTATCATTCCACTATACTTGATATAATGTCCATGATTCATCCTGGAGGATCTTAGATGAGTGACCAACATTAGTTCGTGATTTCGTTCTTCGGCACTTTGGGCAATTGCTGATGGTAGACGTTGGTTTCCCTTGAAGGACATACTCTCGAAGTGACATAATTTGATGACATCACTGTTGACTTAGCACTGGTCGAGTGGCTGCCACGTGTCACTTATATTTCTGACTTACGTATACCTAAAATGACAACTGGAACTTGAAACTTGTCACCATTTGATTGCGCCACGTGTCCTTGTTGAGGTGGTCTTGGTGATGTGGATCCCTTGATGTGTCACATCTCCTCCTCCTATATCTAACGGTCTTAGGTTCATCTAAAGTTTCTTATTGATCTGATGGTTGTTTTTTCTTTGGGAATCTGACACTTTTGAGACTTCGATCTAATCCTCTCCAATTGGCCTTTGTTTCTTGTATTGATCATATGGCCTTTGTTTATTCCAGAAATCCAGGGTTTGAGAGTTCTTGGATCATCTGAGTTTTTTATCATTGGAGTAGGTCAAGGCCATAGTTGACCACACTCTGCCTAGATCAATGGTTGATAGGATTTCCCTGCTCTTCCTCTGATACGATGGTTGGCAAAATTTCATGACATTGGGAATTCGGGGCTTCAAAGGTCTAGGTAATTGTTGCTCCAATTTCCACCATAGTTGATCAGTGCCGAAGTGGTCAACATTATGCTATCCTTCAACTGTTTTAATCCAACGACTATGAATTAATCAATCGTTGAGATGGATGGCGAGGATTTATTCATTGATCTGTATCGTAGATCAACGATTGTGCTTAAACCGGTGTCGATATCCACAATCAAATATGATTGTGAAGGCCCAACTAAAATGACCTTTAAAACCATCGTCGAGTTTTGTAATACAAAATACTCGTTGACAATGGGATCGACACCAACCATTGATCAATTTGTAGGTGACGATCAATGATCTGTGTGGATTTTGGAACCAAAAATTATGTGATCGTTAACTCAACCCTTTGACCCCTCAATGTCTCTCCGTCGTTGATCTACCCTTACTAAGATCCAAAGGTCAGGAATTAGTCATATTTTTATTCAACGGTCCTCCTCTTCAACTCCCATATCTAACGGTCCTGGTTTGTCCCGAAAACTACATTAGTGGACAAAATTCCTCCTTGATTCGTTTCAAGTTTTACTATGGGGATTTCAATCTCGATAGCGTTTTTGAAATGTGCTTTTCCTTGTGATATTTGATTAATGTTCTTCTACACATTGTTTGTCATCAATAGAAATTCATCATAACAACTCATCATCACATCACAATGACTTCGACTGTTGACATCAATGACAACACATCAATGACAATATGTCCAACAACTACAAAAATACTCAAATTGAAGACGACTCCAAACAAAAAATCAACATTTAAAGAATAGGGTTTGATAATTTGATGTGAGGTTTCATATTGTACATGTAAAGACTATCATTAAAAGTTTTTAGTGCCATTCAATGTCCATTAAAAAAGAGTCTTTGGACCTAATAAAGTATAATTGTAAAATGAAGTGATCCACATATCCTTTAATTACATCCAAAATTCCTTATATATTCTTGTTTCATTCGCAATATTGAATTTAACAAAGTTCTAGATATGTATATAGGAGCAATAATTAAATTAATCACCCTCATAGAAAGTATATTCAATTTCTATATGAGGTTAATAGGAGCATGGAAATAGATAAGTAGTGACACTCCTATATTGATCTACTAATACCACCATGGACTAAGATATGAATTTTAATGTTTAACTATATATGGATATTTCAACGATGCAATGATATTTAAAAACAAATGCATTATCATAGCTCAACATGTAAACACTTAGTATATAGGTTACCTAACCATGGAGGTCAACGACCATCAAAAGGCTCTAGAACATGATCTATGGATTTTGAAAGTGATTAAAAGGATCAAAACAAAAAAGGATTTTGAATGGAAGTCTTTCCTAAGGAAACCCTCATGGGTGTTAGAATAATGAACTAATGATTGATAAGGCAGAGTTAGGGTAGTTAGGTAATGAAAAACAAGTAATAAAATCATGTCTAAAATAGGGAATTTCACATTTTTAATAATTTGGTTGGTGGTGTTGGAAAACATAATTTTTTATTATTGATGGGCCCTCATGTTCCTATGATTCTTTGTGTAACTTTGGCACATAGAAGGCCAATGGTGTTAAACTCATGCACTAAAAAAATTATAGTCATATGTAAATGCATTTAAAAATAACAAAACAATCCAGATACCCCATTATAGAACACAAGGTTGAACATGTCATTTTACCTCGGTTGTGTACTTATATGAGTTCATTCAAGTAGACTATTTGGATCATCTCTACTAATAATTCTCTCCATCAATTTATCATGCTTTGAATGAGGTGAAGTATCATATCTTTGATGATATATTTCTAGACATCGTTTTTTGTGGATGCTTTTACCAATGACTAAGTTTGTATAATGATATACCAATGCACATAGTCTGTAATCCATTAATACATAACTACCCATCTTTCTTGAGTTTTCATCCATTTTAAGGCATTCTCCCTTAATAGCAGTAGTCCAATTGGAAATTCATAGCATTGATAATCAATTAATGATGTATTGAGGGTTTTCTACCCCTATATGCATCATGTCAAATAATAATTAGTGCCCCATTCATTGTATTTTTTGTCAACCACTGTGTATATATGTCTTGTAAAAATGTAATGCATAGTCAAATACAAGTTTGTAAGAGTTTTATAAGAGATTTAAATAAAAAACTATCATAAATTGTTACCATATTATTTGTAATTATTTCCAACCATAACATATTTATATGTACAAGATCAGACATATGATCATAGTCTGCTGAAATATAAGATTGTCCCTCCTCTAAATAAGTAGATTCAAAAATTACATGTGGATCTATTGCAAGTGATACACAATCCCATGAATCAACCCATTCTTTTAATTTGTAATCATTTCATTCACCATTGCTACATGGTCCAAAAAAGGAAGCAAGTCGTCACATTCATATTTTGAATACAAGGTTGTTTGAGCTTTGGACTAAATCAAATCCATGAGTTCCATGTATTGTGCTATAATGATATGCATGTAACCAATATACATTGACCACCTCCAAACAAATTTATTGAACATTTCCTCTCTTTGTTGATTCCTTTAGCCTTCTTATTCCCTCTTCCGTTATTGTAGAGCACCGTTGGACTATAGATTTTGCATCTCGAATAGGATAGTTTTTCATAAACTTGATATCCTCCTTATGTAATGCAATTTTAACACATGCACTAGTTTCATCATGCTCACCTTTCCATTTCCCCATCTTAAAATAGTTCCAAATATCTGACACATTCGATTTTTTGTGCAACCCCACCATTGAGATACACTAACAGTTTTTAACTAACCTACACAACTATATTACCAAATCCAATGTTGATCCATCAATTTAACTCTCTCCTCCAATTGATCATAGAACATTTGAAATAAATATTATACATAAGCTAGTTCATGGAACTTATCATCACTTATGTAGAAGTTAGATTCCTTCAGTATTGTCATCATGTCTTCACTGCTATCTAGTATCCCATACCTATATGTTATATGTACCATTATGTTGGCATGATATAAATAATAATATTGGATTTGGATCTCATTTTTTTGTTGCAAGGTGTAGATCTTAGCAAAACCCACAACTAATAGTATAGTATTGAGGGGAAAGTTATCCATGTATATTCTAAATTAATCATCCTACCATTGTGCCACATGGACATGTTGAATATACTACTATATTTTATTCAAAAATTCCTCGATGAAATCACATACCCATACCTGATGAAAATAAAATTAAGGCATAATTACAACATTACCTTTTAAAGCTACATGCAAAAATTTTAGGTGCAATTTGAAAGAATGTATTCCCTTTAAGCAGAGACCATTGACCTAGGACTTTCCAATTCTATCATTTTTATTTTATTTATGCCATATAGTTCATAAGTAACATATTTGAAGCTTTGCATGTAAACCAACATCCTCCCAAATTCCTAGTCCTCGCTTTCATGAATCCACTGACCCTGTAATGCAAATCCATTGCACCAGGGGCATGTCCCATCTAAAGAATATTTTTCATGATATATTTTTCATTCAGTCTTTGACACGTGATATGATTAGGATTGGATAATTATATTATTTTTCATCTATCTCGATGATTTATGGGTGAAACAATTGGAGGAATCATCTTGCAAATCCATTTTAGCGATTGGTCCAAATTTGGAAATGTGGGTCCAAAAATAGCCTGAAATATTCCAGAGTGATTTTTAGGAATCCAAAGACACTTTTTTATGGTCCAAACCTCACTATCTATCCACCATATAAATTATACACACTAACACCTTTCCATCAGTGAAAGAATCACCTCAAACATAATTTGTATGGGAATGTTATGCCTCCTACAAGGTGACCTAATGTATTGATCACCATGGTGGGAGTGGATTCCATGTCAACCTCCATAACATAAACATGTGGGGATAGCCACATAGTGTATTTAATGTAAAATTCTATAAGGTCCAAACCCAATCACTAACTGGGGGTTGAGGAAGTCAATTCCCTAACCCTAAATGTCTATCGGGTTATGTTAAATACCAAGCTGTGAGAAAGACAAGGGGTTCCATTATGTTGCATTGTATCTTGTTCCACAACTGACCATAACAATTGAAAATGATGTTTTATGACCATAACAAAGGATAGGATATTATGTATAATACATATAGGAAACAATTTCAAAGGAAACTCCACATAGAATGCCTCTTTCTTTGTACTTGTATTTGAAGAAAAGAGAGAAGAGCATCCTCACCTTCTAGTTGGGTTTTCTCCCATATTGGTTTTCCTAGGTCATATGTTTTGCTTATTTTTATATGGTGTGTGTATTTATTTCTATTCTCTATTTTTTTTCATTTCAACTATTTCATACATTTTAAGCAGAAAAATAGTAATTAAAGAATATGAGATCTAAAGAAAAATAAACATTCACAGTAAAGATTTCAATATTTTATTACATATGTTGTGACAAACTATTCCAGTGGAATATCTATGGTAGTTTATGGATCAAATTTGTATTAGAGAAATTTTTCTTTGGGTATTTGTGGAAAGTTGTAGGGATCCAGAAATAGGTTTAAGAATAAATTCATAGAACCCTAGCCATGGATGATGAGTCTGTTCATAACAATCCTTGATATTCGAAGAATGAGATATTTGCAAGGCTGGAAGAGAAATTCACTGACATATCTCACAATATGTCCCTCCTCATGGTGTCTCTAGCAAGAAAGATCATACGATTCAGAGAAATTGGAGGATTGAACTAAGAGATTAGATCAGAAAAGAACTCATGAGATAATGAAGACCCAGAATAAGGGTTGCGGTAATAACCCAAGAAAGAGTAGTTGATTTGTAATGCCATAAACCCTTCACAATACCTATTCAAGATGGAAGAGAAAGTGGACATAAATTCATACCAAAGTGAGATACATGCATTAAAGTTGAATCATTGGTTCCAACAACTATAAGTTTATTTCATCATTCACCATATAGATGAAAAACGAAAGATATCATTCAGACTGAAGTTAGAGGGTCGTTCTTTAACTTGGTGGGAAAGTCACAAAGAGACACATAGGCTAGATGGTGATTCAATAGTAACTAAGTGGGAGGATTTCAAAACCATCATTAAGTCCTAGTTCTATCTTATTGGGTATGTAGAGGACCAATGGATCAAGTGGCACTACTTCAAGAAAAATCAAGGGTAGAGTGTACATGAGTACACCACTAATTTCAAAAAGATGACCATCATGTTGGGTATGTCTCCCAAGAAACTAGATTTACTCCTCAAGTATCTAGGGGGTATGTACATCCATCTACAAAATAAAGTGATTATTTTCAAGCTAAGTACATTGGATGACACATGTGTACAAGAAAAATATTTCGACAACATAGCCCAAAAGAAACGACAGCCAAGCGGTTCCAAGAAGAAACAGAACCAAGAAGCTTCCAAGGAGGGGAAGAAGAAGTGGAAAGGGGGAAAGGATAATAAGATGAAATCCACTACACTTTAGTGAAAGTATCCAAACAACTATTGAAACCATTGCAATATTTATTGCCACACGGAGGAAAAGTTGTGTAACTACATCCATAGTTGAACACAAAGAACCGCAAGAAGGAAGCAAAGAAAAATAATCTTCTAGCCATAGAGTCGAGAAGTTAGGTTGAAAGAAACTTAGATGTGGATGAGAATATTATCTACACTTCAATGTAGAAAGAGGTGAATCTATATAGATTTCATCACCGAGAAGAGAAGGAGATGACCAAACACTTCCATATCAATATTTGGGTCAGGAAGACCAAGATAAATGCTCTATTCGACCTTGGTTCAAAAGATAATTGATACCATTTATTAATTACCATGTTTTGTATATGCAACGAATTTTCATTTCTAACAACATATAATCCATGCATAATTATACGTAAATAAAATATAGTAGAATTTATCATAAATATCCACACTAACAATCATATGCACATAAAATAAAATTATCATTTAGTTAAAATCATTGACTGGTTGCAGACCGAATACATTCCTCCCAGTCGTAGACTTTGTTGTTCATACACTCTCAACAACAGGTCACCCCCAAGTTGGGGCTATGAATCCATGAAGGAAAAGGATAAATAAGCCAAACTATGGTTTGATAGATAGTACAACAAAGGATAGGCCCAGGTAAAAACTCCAACAACAGTTCCTAACCACAACCTCTAATTACCCACAACCTATTCCACCCCAAGAAGTGAACCCCTTATTTATTCAACAGTCCTTCGGCAATCCAACTTCCCTTCAATAGATTTATCAAATGACTGGTTATGAATTATCAGATCTCTATGGCCCTTGGAACACAAGGCTACTCTAATATTTACAACACCCATTACATCAAAACACAAGGAAACCTATTCACAACAATTATTTCACCCAAAAAGAATGCTCCACAGGCCTAACAACTTGCTTCTTCATCCCAAACCACCAAGGATTTATTGGGTAAAAATCAACTTCACAACTCCCATTGTGTAGGAAATGGTACAGATGATGGAAGAGAATCATTGAGTGAAAGAATGATTCGAAAGAATGAGAATTACACTAAATTCCCAAAATTATATATGCATGTTCCTTTTTTGACACTTGACACTCAAGGAACTACATTTTCCCCCACCTGGTAATCCATTCCACCACTTGGGAACTTAGAATAAAATTATATCACATGAATTAGGAGATATGAATAATATATTTTACTCCTTAGCTTAAGCCCCCTTAAGTTAGCGCCTCTTCCTTAAGAATTTACCCCCCTTTCCCTCTCATGGATTCCCACCCCCCCATACTCTTTCATATGACTTGATCTGCAGTAGTGATGTATTTTATTAATATATCCAAGTGTGATTACATATTATATTTGTCAGGATTGATGACCTTTCAACTCCTAGGATCCCTTGCCTAAATCACACAGGGACTCTAGCCTCAAAACATATATATATATATATATATATATATATATATATATATATATATATATATATATATATATATATATATATATATATATATATATATATATATATATATATATATATATATATATATATATATATATATATACAAAGGAACTCTAGCCCAAAACATGTTGGCTCACAATCCTATAAAACATATGTAAAATTACAATTAGGGTTTATCTTAGGGGTATTACATGACCTGACATCCAATTTATCCAGACCATCAACTTGACTTATCCGTCTAGTCAAAATTCACCTAGTCGATTCACCTCAACGAACCAGTCGATTGACTGTGTTTTCACTGCAAAGAATATAAGAACTCAATATTCTCCCAATTGTTGTCTTCTTTGTTGAACTAGGAGAACAGAAACTTCCATTCACTAGCCCAAGGAAACAATTCCCATTGCCTATCTACACCAAGAGAAATTCAAAACACTTAGGGACTTGGTCAAAGAGTCTTTTACATTTTCCAAAGTGTCTACCTTATCCAAAAACACCTTCTTTCTTTCCATCATGTATCTCATCAAATGGTATTAGACATCAATATGCTTCATCATGGAATGATAATCAAGGTTCTTTGCCAATAAAATTGCACATTGATTATCACAATTTATCTTCATATCTTGTTTCTAAAACCCAATCCCTGAGCAGAGTCTATGTATCCATATAGATTCTTTTCTTTCTTGAGTGGCTTCCATGTATTCAACTTATGTTGTCGAAAATGATACAATCACCTATCTCTTACTCATCCAATGGATTTCTCCATTGAACACCTTGAACATGTATTTGTTGGTCGACTTTCTTTGATCAAGATATCAATCCCAATAAATTTCAACCAAGA
This sequence comes from Picea engelmannii, assembly GCA_009831015.1. Lineage (NCBI taxonomy): Eukaryota > Viridiplantae > Streptophyta > Pinopsida > Pinales > Pinaceae > Picea > Picea engelmannii. The sequence goes on along the minus strand of ML781611.1, from coordinate 369,103 downwards.
CATGTACATTCAATTCTCCGTCAATTTCATGTTTTATTTGGTAACAAAATGCATACTTTGTTGTGCCACACAAGTACCTAAACACTCTCTTGACAATAGTCTAATGCTCTTTCCTAGGTGTTGACATCTACTTTCTCAATACTCCCACTGCATGAGAAATATATGGTTGAGTACATATCATTGCATACATCATACTACCAACAAAACTAGCATAGGGGGCACATTCCATGTCATCTATTTCTTCCTATGTCTTTGGACACTATTCAAGAATTAGTTTTACCCCGATACGGATTAGTATCTTGACTAGTTTGTAATCCTACATATTGAAACTCTTTGATATTATTTCAATAAACTTTCTCTAATTTAACCAAAGTTTTCTAACTACCTTACCTCTTTTGATATCCTTTCTGAGAATAAAGTTCCCAACACTGATATCCTTCATGTCAAACATGAAGGATAGTTTCCTCTTCACCTCCTTTACAACTTCCATGCTATTTCTGACCAACAGCATGTCATTAACATACAAATATACATATGTGAAATGACTACCTTCTTTCTTAGAATATATACAATGATCCCCCTTGATTATCAAAAATCCCAAACTAAGGATGTATTTATCAAAATTTTGGTACCACATCCTTAGTGATTTATTTATACCATAAAGGTATATTTTCAACTTACACACCATCTCTTTATTTCCCTTTATTGCAAGTCCTTCAGGTTGTTTCATTTAGATTTATTCTTCCATGTCCCCATGTAGGAATGTTGTATTAACATCCTTTTTCTCTATCTCAAAATCAAATGTTGTAGCTAGAGCTATTATTATTCTAATGGAAGTTAACTTTGCAACACGAGGAAAAATATCACCAAAGTTGACTACCTTGACTTTAGAATACCCTTTCGCTACTAGTAAAGATTTGAAATTCTCGACTTTTCCTATCACATTCAACTTTTTCTTGAACTCCCATGTGATACCGACATGATTCCTTCCATTAGGTAGCTCAACCAAATCCCATGTTTCATTCTTGTGCAATGATTCCATTTCTTCAACCATAGCCTCCTTCCATAGTTTACCCTCTATCGATTTGACTTCCTCCCTAACCAACTTAGGCTCATCATTAGTGGTATATAACACAAATCAATAATGGAAATCATGTTGATTATACCTTTCATTTCATTTCCTTATTCATTCAAACATCCTTACAAGTGGAGTCAGTTTTTTCACCTCTTCATTTGATTCAGTTGAATCATCTAAATCATGTTCTTCATTCCTCAACTCAAATACTATATTTTGTGGCTCTTTCTTCATTTCATCCTCTTCAATCTTGGAAGTTCCTTTGACTTCCCTAAAGATCACATATCGACTATAAAATATTTTCCTCAATATCGAATCCCACAACTTATATATTTTCATTCCATCCTTATACCAAATGAAAGTACACTTGAATTCTTTATTGTCCAACTTGTTCCTCCTCTCCTTGGGAACATGCACAAATTCATCATAGCGAAAAACTCTGAGATGTGAAAGAGACAACCTCTTACAAAACCATACCTCATGTGGATATTTGATTCGAATAGCACTGATGAAGGAGACCTATATACCTGATGCCATGTAGTGTGGACTTCTTTTCACCTTAATTATTGTGTGATCCCAACACTACTGAGCATGCTCCTTGATTTTTCCATCAACGCCCTATTCATTCTCTCAATAACTCCATTATATTGCAACATATATGGTGTGGTATTTAGGCATACTATGCCACATTGTTTGCAAAACTACTCAAAATATTTACCATACAATTCACCTCCATTGTCAGTTCTTAGCACCTTGATGTATTTCTCTGTTTGGTTTTCCACAAGAGATTTGAACTCTTTGAATTTGTTGAAAACCTCATATATATTAATTAAGAAATATAGCCATGTCTTCTTGGAGAAATAATTTATGAAGGAAACATAAAACAAAGATCCATTTAGTGATGGGACTGGTAGAGGCCTAAACATGTCACTATGTATGAATTCCAGTATCCATTTTTCCCTTGTATCTCTAGATGCAAATCTCACATGATTTTGTTTTCCATATATGCAATGTTCACAAAATTGACTTTTAACTTACAGTATGGAAAACCTTCAACCATACTTTTTTTGTGAATAAATCGAAGTCCTTTTTCCCTGATATGTCCCATACTATGGTGCCATTACATGGTAAGGTTGAATAGATAAGGAATAGTTGATTTCGTTGGAGTCGATTCAACCCAAGTTGATTCGATTCAATTCATAGTTGAGTCGATATTAGAGAAAACACTTTTGTTGCATCCAGTCAAGTCAACACTCCCCAACAACTTGTACAAGGTTCCAATAGGGAATCCTCTCATTAAGACCATCACAAACCTAACAGTGTTTCATGAATCCTTCTAAAATAAAGTGCGTACACATGCATCACTCATTTTGATTATATATATTATATTTATTGCCAAAACTATAATCTATAACACACCTCTAGAAGGGTTCTTCTCCTCCCATCTTTTAGCATCAGTATGACCCTTACTTGTCCAAACATTTTGGTTATTGAGTTGTCCCACAAGAATACATCTCCTCCTTTGTATCTCTCATAATCACATAACCAATCCTTTTCAAGTTTCATATGAAAATATGTTCATAAGTCGATCAACCAAACATCATGCTCTAACATATGTATTGGTCTATGCTAGATACACATCTCCTCCCTTTTCTAGAGAATTATTTCCTTCAGTCGACTAATTACCATCAGATATAAGACATTTATCACAATCCTTCAACTTGCATTACCTTTTGTAATACCCATATTTACAATACTTCCATCATCTTCTCATTGATTGAACCATGGATTTACATCAAACCTTTAACTTGGACCATTGACTAGAGAATTTATGTTTACCTATGTCGACCAATCAACCTCTCACCATTAAGGAATCCTTGATCGATCCTTCCATGGTCTTCCACCTCATTTCCTATCATATAAAAGATGAAACCATGTCTTCAAGCATTAATGTGGTAACATTAATCCCAATAGCCACAATTAAACTATCCCATGAATCTGAAAGAGAACACACCAAACTGATACATTTCTCCTCCTCAGTGATTTTAATATCCATAGACAATAACTAACCTATCATAGTATTGAACACATTCAGGTGCTCCATTACTGAGCTACCATCACACATCCTCATAATATGTATTTTCATATGAATAAACATGTTTTTTACCAGAGATTTTGACTTGTACAAGCTTCCCAACTATTGAACACACCATCCACACTAAGAGGGGGGGGTGAATTAGTGTGTGGAATTTTCTAACTTTTCTTCTTCTTACAAGTTAGCAGTTAAAACATATTTGAACAGATTAAGAACAATCAAATCATAATCACAATGGACACAGAAGATACCAGATGTTTGTATATAATTTATATGAATATATGTGAATATAATAATAAGGATTTTCCCAGCACCAACTATTTTGTTTCAGCACCAACTGAAGTAAGGAGCACCAACTCCTCGGAGAGAACCAACTCTCAAACAACACCCAACTTGTTGATAAAACACATTCTATCCAACTAGATAAATCGACTCTAGTATCATAGATCCATTATAGAATCAACTCTATCTCATGATTAGAGGTATACCATCAACACTTATCATCGCACTTCATCTTCTCTCTGAAATTCGCACCTTCTTCACTTTATCTTCCCTTTGATATTCACACCTTCTTCACTTCTTATTTCTGCTAATATTCACACGGACCTCAGGTCCATATCGCCTTTCATTTTTATCCGCAGGCCAATCTTTCTCAGCGAGCCTATCTTTTACATAAGCCTGTCTAATTTTCACAAGCACACTATCTACTGAGCCAATTATGGTTGTATTTATAGTTTCTTATGCTCAAAACTTTTTTAAGTTATTGAAACGACTTGTGCAACAAGTTATAACTAACTTGTTTATTTACAACGACTTTTGGGACCACTAGAGATCATCATTTTGGGTCTTCAACATTAAACCTGGCATCCCCTTTTACTTTCATAAATCGATCATAGGCATGGATCGCTTTCCTTCATCTCTGTGATAACATAAATAAAATATTCCTTCAAACCATGTTCATATGATCATTGGCATAGAACCACATGCTTATAAACTTAAGTGACACATTACATTCTCCCTTTTAAATCTCTTTACCATATGACCAATGGATTTATTCATACATTAGGCGAGACAAGCGTTTGAGTGCTTATCAATTCAACGGTCATGATTCAATCTCCTAATGAGATGGATGATTGTCGAGACTTCAGAACTTCTCCCTTCGAGTCTTCGAGACTTGCAACATGTCAAATGTCCCAGAGCGGATTTCCTCGAATAGATCGGACGGTTCACGTTTACTTCATAGAACAAGATCAATGGTCAAATTCGATCCTTGGACCTGTATTATGATAAACTGTTAAGAATGCACCCAAAGTGATCTTCTGATCGGACGAATCATGTTTTTTAGTAGTAGGAGTCACCTTCGTATTGCATGGAAGGCAAGCCTAGTACCCATCAAGTTATAAGTGAATGTAAGGGTGTTATAAAGGGCCAAATGGAAAAGGACTCAAGTGATAATGTTCTAACTCAGATAACAGGGCTAACATACACCATCAATTAAGATCTTGGCTAATTTCAATCAGTAGTTTGGGAATAAGTATGAATAGAGGGAAGACTTGAATGAGAGAAGTGTAGGGGTTGCTGTAAACATCAGGTCAACAAGAGCCTAAGGAAGAAATCTTGTTAACACAAGATGTTCTTGAACTGAGAATCTAAGGAAGATAAATAAACATCATGATAACATAGTGATCAAACATCCATCATAACATTACCACAATCATTCATGTGAATCATTAAAAGAATGAACATTTAGCATCATAAGCAAATAGACTAAAAGAGAAGCTGATTTATATTGGTAAAAAAGTCTTAAGTCCAATACATCACTAGATCAGAGTTACTTCATCAAAATATTACAACATAAGGGAGCCTTGCTCAACCATCCGAACCTACCAAAGAAAATGATCTATCTATTTATAAAAAAAGGGAGGCAACATCTGGAGGTACAAGCTGGGCCCCTTCCCTTGAAAAACTCTAAACATTTATTTTCTCTAACAACTTATCTAACCATCTATGCTATAAAATAGGAAAATGTTGGTGACTAATCTAACTGAAATTCAAACTGAATTGATTCCCTTTTGTTGCACAGCTCCTTGTTTTCCATGTGTCCTTCAAAGAATGTGGTTGTCTTCATAATGCCATCTGCTATTTCTCCATCCTTCTTCATCATCAATTTATCCAAAAATTGTTAGCTTGGTCCTCCTAGATCCCTGGTCTTTATTGGCAGCTTCCTTGGGTAGAAAAACTGGGTAGCGCACTCCAAGGAGAAAAGGTAGAATCTGTAGGTAGCATCATTGTGTTGCATATGTGTACAAACTCTGCTCTCTGTGCAATATTAGGTAACGCCTGTAGGTAGAACCTCTATGCCAACCTTTACCCTCTGTGAAATATTTGGTAGCGCCTCTCTGTTGCGCCTGTGTGCCAATTATTTTCCCTCTGTGAAATATTAGGTAGCACCATTAGGTAGTGCCACTTACGCTGCATATGTGCATAGGTTTGGGTAGCATTACAAAAACGCAATGCCTTCAATCCTTGAACACGTGTAGAGTAATTTATGGTTTTTCATGATGACAAAACGGTTTTAACCAAGAGACTTGACTGCATAATAGGTAGTGCCTTCTACCAATGGGGAAGCTATCACCTAGAAAAAACCCAAAACCCAAACAGTTAAGCTCTTCGAAGCCTGTATAGATGGCAGAGATAATATTTTCATATTGGTTAACCCTTCGAAAAAGATGCATCCTCAAAAATGGGGCTTACCCTTACCATCTATTTTGTCATTTTGACACTTAACCTCATACTCTTTCTCTTAGAAAGAGGATCTTCAATTGACATAGAAGACTTCTTCTTCTTAGCATTGACATGCTTCTTTGGTGTAGTTGTGCTCTCCTTAGCTGCTAGTTTTTCATCTTCAATGGCAGCTTCAACCAACACCTGTAGATTTATTTGGCCCACCTCATCTTGAAAATGCTTCAGCTCTGCCTTTAGCTTCCTGTTATGAGATTGGAAGCCTATGTTTTGCCTGTAGAGATTCCTTAGCTATCTATGAAGGGGTTGAGCCCTCCTTGCTACAAATCTTGCCAAGTCAAGGGTGTGACTTTAACCATCCATGAGCTCTTTCATCTGAGCCAATTTGACCTTATCTTCTTCTTTAAGATTAGCTATTTTTTTCTTGCATCTCTAAGCTGCTTGATAAGTCTTTTGTAGGTATGTCTATCAGGAGGAGCAATGGCATGTACAGTCTCACTAGGATTTTTCTTAGACTCCTCTTCCTCCTACATGAGAAGTGTCTTGTCTACCTCATCAGGTTCCTTGATGACTTTACTTTTATTCTTCTCTCTCAGCACAAGGGTTTCATCTCTTCTTTCAATAGGCTTCTCAATTCCTTTCTCAGAGGTTTCATTTTTACTCTCCATAGGTCTTTTAGTACCTTTATCCTTACCCTTTTGTACAGGGGTTTCTTGCTTCCCTTCAGTAGGCTGAGAACTAACTTTACCCTTCTTCCTTTGAATAAGGGTTTCTTATTTTTCCTCCACAAGATTTTCAATGCTCTTACCCTTCTTCTTTTGAATAGGGGGCTCAGGTAAGGACTGCTCTTTGAAAACCTCCTTAGGAATTGATGACCTTGTGAAAGGTCTTTTACCTTTGATTTCAACTACTGGAGGAGAAGAGGGAAAGAGGAGCTTCTTCCATTTCTTGGATGCAGCTTTGGTAGAAGAAGGCACCTCTTCTAACCCTGGTGGAGAAGGTGGTGAAAAATCTCTGTGTGGAGAAGGAAAAAATTCCTCCTCAACCTCTATGACTTGCTTGCTAATCTCTGGAACTTGAGTAGGGGTTCTTCCCTTTCTCTTACTACTGGTCCCTGCTTTAGAAGTATTGGTGGGTGAAAAAGGACTTTCCTTCTGTGATTGAGGAGTTGGTGCTAGATCCAACTTGAAATGAGAGGTAAGGACAAAATGTTCCCATGAAATCTCTTTCTTACCCAATTCCTCAGATACTATCATTCTGATTAATCCAGAGTGGAAAAGGATAGAATCCACATCTTTAGATTTGTCCTATATCATGTCTAACATTTTACCTATACTCCTCAACAAGTAATAAGGAACATTCATCTCAACCTTACCAGTAAAATTTAGCAACAACCTTATATGGTACTGGTACAAGGTGTTGAATCTCCCTTCAAAAGTAAAATATCTCTGTATGATCTTTAGTAATCTGTCAAATTGTTCAATCAGTTGACTCCTTGGCATACTTTTGGAAAAGTCATTGGATTGATATTCAGGTTTAAAAATATCTTTTTCATAGGCTGAACTCAAATCCATGGCTTTGAACCACCTTTCACCTGTAATGGGGATCCCTGTTGCTGCTGAGATAGAGGCTTTAGTAACCTCAAACTCCAAATCACCAACCTTGGTTTTCTTGCCATCAAACTATAGTGAAAACTATCTTGCTACCTCTGGATGGCCTCTCTGCATGTTCTGATAGAAAGAGAGGCACCCTAATATTTGAAAGGCCTCTCTTGCTATGGGTTATGTATCAAAAAGATGCATGTCCATCGGTTCTGTTCTGACCACTTTGTCACCTTTGTGTTTCTTCCTCGATTGAGGAGTCTCCATGGATCAAAATGAGATATTTTAAGAAGTTTAAGGGATGGTAATGACCAAGAAGGCTTTGAATAGGGATTCAAATAGATAAGGATGACTCTTTAGACAGACTGATGCTAGTAAGCCAAACTAGACTTCTTAGGAATTAAACCCTTAGGTTTGTACAATAATTCTAGAGTGTAAACAATGAGGAGGTAGTATGAATTTGGCCCTCTGCAATTGAGTGAAATGCCAAACCCCAAGGTGAAAGGAAGCAAGGAAACACATAGTTGGTTTGATCAACGCCTCTGGGTAGTGCAACACATACACAGAGGATAGGTTATTTACAGGCTTGCGACTTTAATGGGTAAAGAAAACATCAGTGATCAGATCATAGATACAGGCAAAGAGATTTATAGGTCCGAAGAGGATAAAAACAAGGTTACCATGCAAATATGGATCCCTTACTACTATGCAAGCTTAGAAAAATAGAAACCCGAGAACAAATTTCTTGTGAAAATTAATACGCAGGGGAGGTAAAATGGGAAACCTGTGCAATGGACACATGTTGAGATATTCAATGCAATCTTAGAATGATCTTTGAGAAAACCTCGGCCATGGAATCTTTCTCAGCATTGGATTTGGTTGACATGCGGTCACTTGATCATAACTTATGAATATGCGCAGCACAAAACTGTTGAGTTTTTCAAATTATAAACAGTTACCAAAGCTCATAAATGCAAGATCTTTGAAGGCATATTTAACCGACTTCTGGAACTGAAAACAAGGGACATGACATTAGTCTTGGAAATCATGACTTGAGGTGGAAGTGTGATGAATGTGATAGGCGCTACAGAACTACCTGATGAGTAGGCAATGCATACACTTCAAAATGTGATTAGAAAGGTAAGCGAGGACATTGAGGTATGCCTATGAGGTCATGAGTGAGGAGAGAGGAGTGTCACATCAATCTAGTCATGGGAGGGATCGACCTAGGGACAAATCATGAAGGGGACCAAAATAAAACATGAGCTAGAAATGGTTTAAGGATCAAAAATCAATTTGAGGATCAAATTAGAGCTAAGACTCAAAAAATTTAATCATTCAAGGGGTCACACCAATCATAAATTTTAAAGGAATGAGACCTTAAAAGAAAAAATTAAAATCTAAGGCTTAAAAAAGGATTGCAAACAAACTAAAAAGACCCAAGGCAATTTAGTGTGATAACAGTGTCCACTTCGGGACATAGGCTATTATGCTTATGTTATCCTTCCACTATATTTGATCAATAGTTGAGAGTACATCCGACATCATATCGATGGTAGAGATCTCCTTCAGGTCTTCAGACTTGGGACAGTTCAAATCTCAACCCCATCTTTCCTCCATATGTCAATCTTCCTGAGCTGTCAATCCTTTGATGCGTGTCCCTTTCGGATAAGTGGTTGAGATCTCCTTCTGTGGCACATGTTCTTCTCCTGGATCTAACGGTTGTCCTAACTCCTGATGTATCTTAGATCGACGGTTGAGAGATACTTCGGACCTTCATCCTTTGTGACTTCAAGACTTTTGACATTTCTTGGTGGTGAAACTCTTGAAGAAAATCTCCCGTAGTGAAGTAACTTGCTTACATCACTTGTTGACACGACACAAGCAAATTTCCTCTTGACACTTGTCATCATTTGATTATGCCATGTGTACTTGCTGACGCAGTATTCTGACGTGGTCTACCACATGTCCTAGTAATTGTGGTCTTCTAACGTGTTCTACTACATGTCCATCCTGACGTTGTTACGAGGGAAAAACTCTCCATGGCCAAGGGTAAACCACAAGAGATAGGTATGACTGCATAAATCAACTCAATTCCATTGTATGATATATAAACTAATGTGCAAGATAAGAAATAGGCCTACCTCGATCCAACATTTGATGATGTTCCATATTTGAGCACTTTGACCCAAAGCTTTGTACCTCCAATAATTTCTCAACGAACAAGAAAAGCAAGTATATAGTGATAATGTAAAGGGGTTAGCACATCAGATATCATAATCCATTAATAAACATTACAAACATGCCCATGGATAATAATCATATATTTTCATGATACCAATAGGATGGGAAAGGAGTATTTCTATTAATAATTGGTCAACATAAGTGTCAACATTGCAGACTCCCGTGTCAACATGGTTTGAAACCAAGGAACCAAGTTCCTTCCAACTAGGTCTCCACCACTTCAATCCTCCACCAAAGGCAAGCTCAAAAGAGAGACACAATCATGTTCTCTCAACAATAGGGAAAGAGCTTAGGGGCTGAACATTGTGTTCAGACTTGAGGGACAAAGGGATGCAGACTCAATATGAAGTAATTTATCCAGAGTAACTTTGATCTAAAACTTGAATTCTTTCTCCTCTTTTCCATAGCTCGAAATTGTGCTCTTATAGCCTTCAAAATGAAACTAAAGAGCTGAGTTTGAACGTTTCCAGTATATGGAAGGACAAGGATCAGAGATCTCTTGTTGTGACATGGAAACTCAACTTCATTTTTGTATTTTCTGTCACAAATCCTTATGTACGCAGGTTGTAGTGGAGCAGCTTGTGTATACTCTTGTTGTATAGTTGATAGGGCACGCATATGTGGAAAAATGTTTATTTTTAGCTCTGGATTTATCAAAAAGGGATGATAAGTCTGCATAGGGAAATGGAATAAAGGTTGTCTTTGCAAGATAGCAATGGTGAGGAAAATCTTGCTATAACAGATGCCCCCTAATGTGTGAGATTAGAGGAGTATCTGTGATGGCCGAAATACATTATAAATAACCTAGGAGTGGAGTGGTAGAGAACCATATGGATGAACTCGATTTGTCATTACATTATGTACTGACTTTGCATATATGGTTGCCAAGAATACAATGCAGATCCATGAGGAAAATATACCAAATAAGTGTCTGTGGCCATAAATAGGCAAATATAATTGCGGTTATATGTCAAAGGTTGTAATAAGTGTCTCAAAATCAATCTGAAGATATTTGTATACCATGGAGTTCAAGCTGATCTCCCATGATCACTAAATTCAAATAGGTGTTGGTCCAATGAAAGGGAAGCAACAACTTAGGAAAGTTGTGGCCACATAGTGATGTCTTCAAGTCTTTTACACTATCCACCAAGGGTGAAAGTCTACATCATGTGAATAAAGGAGTTGAGGTCGAACATAATGAGACATCATTTGATTAACGTTCATTGAGGTATATCATTAACAAACGCAAGACAACCTACCAATAATGAAAGTAGGTATCAAGGAACCCAGTACATTCCTACAAGTGTGAATAAAGGAGTCAGTGTCGAACACTTGAGAAATCAATTGATCAGGAGACATTGATGTATTCCCCTCTGTCAATGGTGAGAGAGCCTCTCACGAAGGACTGCAAGCCTCAAGGTACTCATAAAACTCTAGGTCCCATATCTAGAATAGATGAGATGAAGTCATTGGAAAGAGACCCCCTAAAAGGAGAGCATTAAGGCATCTCTTATCAGTCAGCACGAGGAACAAAGCAGGAGCTTCGTGATTTTGTGGATATCGGACGAAGAACATGTTCACGAACCAAAAACCCTATGCATCTTTCACGTGTATCAAATGCAAGAGGTACACTAAAAGACCCTCTAAATAGCAGCCAATGATGAAAACTGCTGACAAAGAAGAGGAAACCATCGATAAGGCTAATGACATCCAAGACACTGCACAAATCCCAAAGTGTGAATATTTGTCTTGCCGTCGAACACAAGGGAAACCATCCAGTCAATGACCAATGATGAAATGTCGATTGTTGGGCTTAAGGTGACCTACCGATGATGCAAGTAGGGCCAGGGTGTGTGATAAGACCATAGTATCAGGTGGTTTTGAGACAAACTGAGGGTATGGCTGACATGCAATATCAAGATTTCTGAGGACTGGCCGACACAGGTTGTGAGACTTCCTTTGAACAAGATCATGAGACATGTGGTGGACTCCGACAACATAGACTCAATGATGTGACTATTAGATGCAGGAAGCATCAATAACATTCTCTACAGGGACTGAAAGAGTAACCAGTCAGTAGAGAAAATTTTGTAATGAGATCATCTTCCCAAGGCCATGCTAAAACCCAAAATTATGATGACACAAGGACTCAATATTTTTGTGCTCTGTTCAAAGGAGACACGACTGCTTCCAATTATAATATAGTACTCCCTTCTCGCCTGTCATTTTTTGTTTTTTCATAGCAAATGAATGTTATGATACAAAGGAGGAAATGAGTGTCACAAGTAATCAAAACTAGTTCCAGCAGTGGAACATACCTATGCTAAATGCAAGGAAATGCATGCGGTATATGGACACTTGGGGTGATGTTTCCTCCAGGGTATAGGGTGTCAAATTGCGAAGGATATAAACAGGGCTCTGCTTGGTTGAGGGTACAAAACTGCGTAGGCAACGATTTATAACACAAAGAAATAATCGACTAAAGCCTCAATAATGCAAGAGAGGGCATGAGATGCAATCACAAGTTAACACCAAAAAATATCCTTTTTATGTATTGTAGTCTATTTGGTGTGAAAAAGGGGTAAAGTTGTGCCAAATAGACATCTTTTCAAATCCAATTTATGAGTGTAAAAAAGACAAGTTCACTCGGGAATCTTTTCCATTTTTTAAAATGAGTTAGAAAAGAGCTTAACTAAGACTCGTGACCTTTCAAATCCAGTTTAATGAGTTTGAAAGGGACAAATCACTTGGAAATATTTTTGGTTTTTAGACGAGTCGGAAAAGAGCTTAACTAAGACTCTTTTTGGGGAGTTTGCAGGGAATAAGGCCACATGTGCATGAATGAGAAATGAGGCTCATTATAAAGTCATGTATCAATTTATAATGGACTCCCGGTCCTAAGGAAAAACTCGGCATGGGCACCAAATGTCAAAGGGGATCTAACTAGGGAACCCATGTTTGGTAAGTCTCTACCATTTATAAGAGACACTACTTATAACAGATGGAAGGTTTTGTGTCACAACAAATGGGTTCATACCTAAAGCATAAAAAAGGTGGTAGTTGAAGGATAATGTGAAAATGCATGATGGAGGGGATACCTATCCTATATGCTAGGTTATGAAACTACCTGCCGGAGGTGACGAACGACCAATCATGACGTTGAAATCCACAAGAAAAGTGAGTCAAAACTACAACAAACCAGCTCAAAACCATATTTGACTTAGTCCATTAGGTTAAAAAATAACATGAAACTATATAAAGTGGGTAAAAATAGATTATAAATAGTAATAAAATAAAAAATTACTATATATTTTGATTTTTACCCAAATAGTGTAATTTGGGCCAAAAATACCTCCAAGATTCAAATGGAGATTGCAGGAGCATAGGGAAACGAAATCATGAACCATCTAGATTAGGTAACTCTTCATCTCATCCTCTTCAAATTCAGTGGATTACATTTTTGAATTAGGTTCCAATTTTGTAGTTTTTGAGGGCATAAATTAGGATTTTCGGTGTACGCGGGTCTCCTTTGTTAAGGTTGTGTGTATGAAGAGGTATCCACCCCTGTTTGAACCACATGGAGTGTGTATCAATCCCTACATGCAATTGTGTGCAAAGAAGGCCGCGTATAGGTACACAAATGGCAAAACAAAGGGTGTTTAACTCAAAAACCTAGATTTGTTTTTGTAGGATGGTCCTGGAATGGAGAGAGCGAGAGCATGAGGAGGTGGATGCAGATGTTGAATGAGATATGGTGGATCAAGCGGCTCTAAAAAGATGTGGTTTGTACAAATTTTGGCCTCTCAAAGGAATGAGGGCTCAAGTGAGGTTATTGGAGATGTTGGTGGGTTACTGGGACCCTGATAGCAAAAGATTTATCCTCGATGGACAACCACTGAGGATCGAAGTAGAGGACATATACTTCTTGACTGGTCTATGATGCCGAGGGGAGTTTGTGAACCTCAGGTCACGCGGAGTAGGGAGTGGGATGAATATCAAAGAGTATATCGATGCCCACTATATAGTAGGGACTCCCAAGGTGGGAAGTCAAGTCCCGATCCGGGCAATAAGTAATCTTAGTTTGAAGATCATAGTGCTTGTGCTCACCAAGATCATACGTTTAGCCTCGTTGCATCAAGCATCGATATCTTTGATGTTTTACATAGTAGACTGTGCTAGACCCACTTTCTATGACTTGTGTACCTCACTTCTGACCAATATGAAAGGTCAATTGATAGAGTGCAAACAAGGGAGTAAGAGAAACTTCGGGTTTACCTCTATTCTTTGCATCTTCTTTTTCAAGTGGGCTCCAGGTCTGGGACCTTGAGTGGAGGTTATTCCTAGAGGACCATGTGATCCAGCCATGGTACGGTGGATCAAGTTCATGAGACAACAGGGGGGAGGTAGGGTGACCACACCCTAAAACGATGATTTTTTCTTCTGGTGGCGACGACAGATCATTGCACTGGATGAGTATCCCTATGCAAGGTTTGATTTCCAAGGATATTCTGATATGCCACTTCCACTAGGGTCTGCCTATGATGATATAGGTAAAACATTTTTTTAAATATTTCATTTTTTTGTATTTTGTATTTAAGGAACAAAAATATTTTTGGGATGGTGTTTGAGTATTAACTAGAAACTTGTGTAATCGCAAACGTGGGTCTGCAACAGCCAGAGGGATTCCTACGACATAGACGGAGGAACCGGGGAGAGGAGGCGATGGGAGGAGAAGCGGAGAGAGTCCTACAAAACATGCAGGGAAACCTGTCTCATTTGTCACAGAGGATTCCTATGGTTCAGGTAGAGGATCTACCTGAAGCCATGCATCGATAAGTGGTTGGTGTACCTAGAGAATGGGTACGAATCTTTCGACGTCTCACAAACATTGTGGTTTTCTACCATGACACACATCCGGCACCACAGGCATAAATGTCGTGGGATATGTATACCATGTTGTGCAACTGATATGGGGGGGGCTGAATCAGTTGTTACCGTGCTTAAACAATTATGCTTCTTTTAAAATCTTTACAAGGAACTCAATGATGATCACAATAATGCAGGGAAATAAACAATGGCACGTTCAACATCAGTCACATATATGAGAACCACAGAGACATATATTTCCCAAGGAAACCCATACAGGGTAAAAACCTCTTCTTCTTTATATGATAAGTATTATTTACATTCTTTACATTATCATACATATGAGAACCAACTCATTGTGAGGCTACAACCTCTGTTTTGCAAGCTGCAACTTGCTGAGAGCACCAACTCTCTGTTTTTCTCTAGCACCCACTGGAAGGAAGCACCAACTCCCTGGTTTCTCTAGCACCAACTAGAAGGAAGCACCAACTCCCTGTGTTCAAGCACACACTTGAACCTCTGAGGACACCAATCCTCCCTAGCACCTCCCAACCACCCTGGATTATGAATATGAAACATTGAAACCTATTACAATGATATAGTATTCAATAACAACTTACCAGTCTCATCACTTTTCTACAAGATTTTGCTACTTAGACTTCCTCACTGTCTTCTAGCATGCATCTGCTGCCCATTCTGTTCTTTTTCTTTTTATGATCTGTCTGTCATATGCATTCACTGCACAGTTCTTCTTCTGTTCTATTCAGCTGCTGCACTCTGCTCCTTCTTCACACATGAATCACCTTCAACAACAACATCCATAGCAACTCCAACAATAATGACAACCTCATCTCTTCTCTATACCGTGTTTATATGGCTTCTGTGCATCTTGTGCATGCAATATTTTCCATTCCTCTGCATGCTCATCCCACGCCAATCTCCTCGACATATCAAGTGCTCTGCGTGATCATCATCGTGACTCTTCAGCTTCTCTGGTGGTTTTCCCATGCATTCAACATCACTGGATGTCATGCTGAGATTCCTCAACCTCTCTGGTAGTCGAGACTCTTCATCTTCTCTGTCTTAGATGAGATTATCCTTTCTGTTTTCAGCTAAAGAATTCAATCCCCTTCCACCTATCAATCGCCTATATCAATAATCCTCAATCCACTGGAAGATGCCTTGAGACTCTTCATCTTCTTTTGCTATCACACTCAGTTCTCTTCAAGTCCTTTGGTAGAGATCATCATTTGTTTTAGTTGTTACACTGAGAAGCGCAAAAGTATCCCTTCGATCTTGTTCAACTTCTCCTGAACCATTGGATTAAGAATAAAGAATCTTGTGCCTGTTTTTCCATTTTGGGATCCCTGTGGTGAAGCTTAGAACCTCTAGCTTCTTCCTCCATCTTCCATCAATGTGCCCAATGGTTGTGACCACGCACTTATGCATAAAGGGATTTCACAATTTCGCATTTCGTGAATCTGGAGATGAGGCATCTCGACTCTTCAAGTTGCGATCCCCGAAACCCCGAAATGGAGCTTATCTTAACTAACTCCTTCCCTTCTCATGACCACCGGCGGTGACCATAGGCTATGCCAAAAGGTGCTTCATATTTTGCGAATTTCCACACCATGCTCAGCTGATTCCAAGTCAGCGAAATTCTAATCACTTGCCACTTGTCCTATGATTCAACTGTTCATATCTGATCTTGATTCAACAACTCAGATCATATAGCAATTTCACATATCGCGATTTTGGCGTTCTTGTAGTTATGTTTCTTGCCTCTCTAAGTCGCGATTCGCGAAACTCCAAAATAGAGTCGGATCAACGGTCCAAATAACACCTTTATCTGATGGCTGCGATTAAATCGCAATTTCACATATCATTGTTCCTAAGATGGAGGTTCTCGTCACTCCAAGTCATGATAGGCAAAGCTCCGAGATGGAGCTCAGATCAATGGTCCACATTCTTGGTGATCCGATGGTCCTGATCTTTTTGTGATCTCACATCTCGTTGTTCCTTAGATGGAGATTCTCGTCACTCCAAGTCGCGATAGGCGAGACTCTGAGATGGAGCTCAGATCAACGGTCCTCGTTCTTGGTGAACTGACGGTCTTGATCTTTTTGTGATCTCGCATCTCACTGATCCTTAGATGGATATTCTCGTCACTCCAAGTTGCAATAGGTGAGACTCCGAGATGGAGCTCAGATCAACGGTCCTTGTTCTTGGTGATCCGATGGTCCTGATCTTTTTGCGATCTCGCATCTCATTGTTCCTTATATGGATATTCTCGTCACTCCAAGTCACAATAGGAGAGACTTCGAGATGGAGCTCAGATCAACAGTCCTCGTTCTTGGTGATCTAATGGTCCTGATATTTTCATGATCTCACATCTCACTGATCCTTAGATGGAGATTCTCGTCACTCTAAGTCGTGATTCGCGAAACTCCGAAATGGAGTCTTTGACTAGATCTGATCTTTCGCCACACGTCCTCTTGATCCAATGGTCCACGAGTGTCCTTTCTGACGTGGTCTTCCATATTCACCTCCTAGATCTGATGGCCCAAATCACACCTTGATCCAATGGCTAGGATCATTTCACCATTTCGCATTTCGCCACTTCTATGGTGAAGTGTTTCGACACTTCAACTCCTGGTATCCGAAATTCTAAAATGGAGTTTACTCTTCCATTATCACTGCGTTGCTGATCATGTTGTTCTTTGCCATCGCTCTTGCCATCAATGACAAGCTTACTCCCAACTGTAAACCTTCCAACAATACCCCCCTTTGGCATTGATGGAAACCCTGAACGGCTGCGCTAATCTGTTTGGACCTCCAACTGTAGCATCCGATCCGGACAACTCCTTTTCTCCCCCTTTGACATCAATGTCAAAGAAAACATGCTCCCCCTGAGCTGTTGCAGTAATTTTATGAGGTATCAGATATGCAATCAATACAAGACTCCCCCTGACAGGATGGACTTTCTTACATGTGAGACGCGATAACACCCAGCTTCTGTCTGAGATATTCAAATCGTGTCTTGGGTAGAGGTTTAGTAAAATTGTCTGCAATTTGTTCTATGGTTGGAATGTAATGGACCTAAACAATCTGATTGGAGATGTGCTCTCTCAGAAAATGATATTTTATGGGAATATGCTTGGCCTTGGAGTGGAATATAGGATTTTTAGACACACTGATGGCACTAGTGTTATGACAATGAATTGGGATCGGTGTAGTGTATTTTACCTCCACTGCAAGTGTCTGAATCATCCATAATACCTAAGTGCAACAGGTTGCAGCAGAAATGTACTCTGCCTCTGTGGTTGATAAAGAAATGGAACCTTGCTTTTTACTAAGCCATGCTACTAGGGAGCCACCTAGGAAGAATTCTCCTCCACTGGTGCTTTTTCTCTCATCAACATAGTTTGCCCAATCTGCATCTGAATAAGCAGTTAGTTGAAGATTTTGATTTCTGGGATACCACAGACCATAAGTCATTGTTTCTTTCAAATACCTGAATATCCTTTTGACAGCTTGTAAATGACTCTGTTTAGGTGCAACCTGATATCTTCCTACCATTCCTACAACATGCATTATCTCTGGGCGAGATGCTGTGATGTACAACAGGCTTCTTATCATTGATCAATATGAGCTTTGATCAACATCAGGTGAATCATTATCCTTGCTTAATTTACATCCAGTTACCATAGGTGTACCCATAGGTTTAGAATCTTCCATTTGAAACCTTTTCAGCATTTCTCTTAGATATTTTTCTTGAGAAATGAACATCCCTTCAGGCCTCTGAGTAATTTGCAGACCAAGAAAAAATGACAGTTCTCCTATCATAGACATTTCAAATTCAGACTCCATGGTAGAAGAAAACCATTGTACCAATGAATCCTTATTACATCCAAAGATGATGTCATCTACATAGACCAGTACGATGAGCAAATTATTATCCTCTATTTTAATATACAGATTGTTGTCAGTTGTTCCTCTCTTGAACCCTTTATCTTTGAGATACGTATCCAGTTTGTGATACCAGGCTCAAGGGGATTGTTTTAAACCATATAAATCTTTATTCAGCTTGCATACTAAGTCAGGGTTATCAGACTGTTTGAAACCCTCTGGTTGTTCCATATAGACTTCTTCACTTAAATCTCTATTTAGAAAGGTTGACTTGACATCCATTTGGTAGACTTTAAACCTTTTATGACAAGCATAGGAAAGAAACATTATGATAGCTTCTAATCTTGCTACAGGCACAAATGTTTCACCAAAATCTAGTCCTTCTATCTGAGCATAGCCTTTACAGACTAACCTT
>ML781611.1:281096-347713 GCA_009831015.1 Picea engelmannii | reverse complement strand
GTACTTTTGACAAACTTGATGGGTTCTTCATTTCCTGGCTTACCACTGCTTGATCCCTCTTCATAACCCAAGCCAGTTTTTAGCTTTGGATTCCTTTGCTGATTCAGAATGGTGGCCAATCCTTCTGAGGCTTTGATACTTGACAGATTCTAATTATACAAGGATTGAAACTTCTCCATTTTTTTCCTCGTTTTCACTACTTCTTGTTCTAATGCTTCACATCTTGCATTCTTTTCTGATAACTGTTGTTTTAGAATCTCTTCGATTTTCTTTGCCTCTTCCAATTCTAGTTTTAGTAAGACAAGGTATTCATTAGGTTCTTTACTATCTTTCTCGAACTGTATCAACAATTGTCTTTGCTTTCTGTTCTTGATTCTTAGTCTGTCAATCTCTTCCAGTGCACTGATCAATTCTCCTTCCATGTCAACCACAACTTCTTCTTCATCACTCCCCATGCTTTTATTATCATAATCCTCTTTGGCCATAAGTATGAAGTCATTTAGTTTATCTTCAATAGAGGAGTCATCTTCTTCATCATCTGAAGGATCATCATCATTGTTTACGCACAAACTTTTCTTCTTAGAGTTTTTCTCTTTAAAGAAATTTATGTGTTTGTACTTCTCCTCATCATCACATGTCTGATCCTTTCCTTTGTGGGGACATTTATTTGCAAAATGACCTATCCTACCATAGTTGAAACATTTGAAAGGTAGTTTACCTTTGTATTTGCCTGATCCCTTCTTCAGTCTCTTCACAAATTTTGCTTCAATTTCATCGGGCTCAGAATCCTCATTCTTGTCTGCTCTAAATGATGCTTCTCTGGAGGTGGGTTTATCTTTAACTATTCTCATTTCATATGCAGTCAATGTTCCTAGTAGTTGATCAAACTCCAAGTTTTTTAGATCATTAAGTTATTCTATAGAAGAGACCTTCGAGTTGAACCTATCTGGGAGAGATCTCAAGATTTTCTGAACTAAAGAAGGTTCATCAATTGTTTCACCAAGTGCCTTCATTGCATTTACCATTTCTTCTACTCTCAGAGAGTATTTTCGAACAATTTCATCTTCCTTCATGTTTAGCTGTTCAAACTGTATTCTGTAGGTTTGAAGCTTTGCATCCTTTACCTTCCCATTACCCTCATAACTTCTAATGAGTTTGTCCCACATTTCTTTGGTAGTGCCTAGGTGCATAACTTTTACGAATTCTGCTTCTGCAAGCCCACTAAAGATAGCATTCATAGCCTTAGAGTTGAAGCTAAATTCTATTTTGTCATCCTTATTAGCTAGCACAACTGGATTTACATAACCAGTATCTACCACATCCTAGACATCTACACCTAACGACATTATGTAGGTTCTCATTCTAACTTTCCAGAAGGCAAAGTTTGTTCCATTGAACAGAGGGACCTTATTGGTTGAATTTCCTTCATGGCTTGACATGTTTAAGCTCTAGGATCTACCCTTAGATAAAAGGGGCTGGCTCTGATACCAATTTTTGTGCAACTGAGAGGGGGGGGTGAATCATTTGTTACCGTGCTTAAACAGTTATGCTTCTTTTAAAATCTTTACAAGGCACTCAATGATGATCACAATAATGCAGGGAAATAAACAATGGCACATTCAGCATCAGTCACATATATGAGAAACATAGAGATAGATATTTCCCAAGGAAACCCATACAGGGTAAAAAACTCTTCTTCTTTATATGATAAGTATTATTTACATTCTTTACATTATCATACATATGAGCACCAACTCATTGTGAGGATACAACCTTTGTATTGCAAGCTTCAACTTGCTGAGAGCACCAACTCTCTGTTTTTATCTAGCACCCACTAGAAGGAAGCACAAACTCCCTGGTTTCTCTAGCACCAACTAGAAGGAAGCACCAACTCCCTATGTTCAAGCACACACTTGAACCTCTGAGGACACCAATCCTCCCTAGCACCTCCCAACCACCCTGGATTATGAATATGAAACACTGAAACCTATTACAGTGATATAGTGTTCAATAACAACTTACCAGTCTCATCACTGTTCTACAAGATTTTGCTACTCAGACTTCCTCACTGTCTTCCATCATGCATCCGCTGCCCATTCTGTTCTTCTGCTTTTTATGCTTTGTGCGTCATATCCATTCACTGCACAGTTATTTTTCTATTCTATTCAACTACTTCACTTTTCTCCTTCTTCACGCATGAATCACCTTCAACAACAACATCCATAACAACTCCAGCAGCAACGACAACCTCATCTCTTCTCTGTACAGTGTTTATATGGCTTCTGTGCATCTTGTGCATGCAATATTCACCATTCCTCTGCATGCTCATCCCGCGCCAATCTCCTCCACATCTCATGTGCTCTGCATGATCATCATCGTGACTCTTCGGCTTCTCTGGCAGTTTTCCCATGCGTTTAGCATCACTGGATGTCATGCTGAGATTCCTCAGCCTCTCTAGCAGTTGAGACTCTTTGTCTTCTATGTCTTAGATGAGCTTATCCTTTCTGTTTTTAGCTACAGACTTCAATCCCCTTCCACCTGTCAATCACCTGTATCAATCATCCTCAATCCACTGGAAGATGCCTTGAGACTCTTCATCTTCTTTGGCAATCACACTCATTCCTCTTCGAGTCCTCTAGCAGAGATCATCATTTGTTTTAGCTTTTACACTAAGAAGCGCAAAAGTATCCCTTCAATCTTGTTCAACTTCTCCTGAACCATTGGATTAAGAATACAGAATCTTGTGCTTGTTTCGCCATTTCATAATTCGGCATTTCGAGATCCCTGTGGTGAAGCTTAGCACCTCTAGCTTCTTCCTCCATCTTCCATCGATGTGCCCAATGGTTGTGACCATGCGCTTATGCATAAAGCACTTTCGCGATTTCACATTTCATGAATCTGGAGATGAGGCATCTCGACTCTCCAAGTCGCGATCCCTGAAACCCCGAAATGGAGCTTATATTAATTAACTCCTTCCCTTCTCGTGACCATCGGCGGTGACCATAGGCTATGCCAAAAGGTGCTTCATATTTCACGAGTTTCCACACCATGCTTCGTTGACTCCAAGTCAGTGAAATTCCAATCGCTTGCCACTTGTCCTATGATTCGACGGTTCAAATATGGTCTTGATTCAACAGCTCAGATCATATCGTGATTTTGCATATCATGATTTCGACATTATTGTGGTTATGTTTCTTGCCTCTCCAAGTCGCGATTCGTAAAACTCCAAAATGGAGTCGGATCAATGGTCCAGATCACACCTTGATCTGACGGCTGCGATTAAATCGCGATTTCGCATATCGTTGTTCCTAAGATGGAGGTTCTCGTCACTCCAAGTCGCGATAGGCGAAGCTTCGAGATGGATCTCGGATCAACGGTCCACGTTCTTGGTGATCCGACAACCCTGATATTTTCATGATCTCACATCTCATTGTTCCTTAGATGGATATTCTCATCACTCCAAGTCGCGATAGGCGAGACTCCAAGATGGAGCTCAGATCAATGGTCCTCATTCTTGGTGATCTGATGGTCTTCATCTTTTCGTGATCTGGCATCTCACTGATCCTTAAATGGAGATTCTCATCACTCCAAGTCACGATAGGTGAGACTCCGAGATGGAGCTCAGATCAACGGTCCTTGTTCTTGGTGATCTGATGGTCCTGATCTTTTCGCGATCTCGCATCTCGCTGTTCCTTAGATGGAGATTCTCGTCACTCCAAGTCGCGATAGGTGAGACTCTGAGATGGAGCTCAGATCAACAGTCCTCGTTCTTGGTGATCTGACGGTCCTGATCTTTTTGTGATATTGCATCTTGCTGATCCTTATATGGAGATTCTCGTCACTCTAAGTCACGATTCGCGAAACTACGAAATGGATTCTTTAACTAGCTCTGATCTTTCGCCATGCGTCCTCTTGATCCAATGGTCCACGACTGTCCTTTCTGACGTGGTATTCCATATTCACCTCCTGGATCTAATGGCCCAGATCACACCTTGATCCAATGGCTAGGATCATTTCACCATTTCGCATTTCACCACTTCTGTGGTGAAGTGTTTCGACACTTCAACTCCCAGTATCTAAAATTCTAAAATGGAGTTTACTCTTCCATTATCACTGCGCTACTGATCATGATGATCTTTGCCATCATTGTTCTTGCCATCAATGACAATCTTACTCCCAACTGTAAACCTTCCAACATCCCAGCTGTATATGTTTATTGAGGATTTTAGCCCCAATTTTGTAATATAAACACCATAGTTTGAAATATATAAAAAAGGATCTTCGACTTTACTTATATCTTACAATGTGTACATTGATTTAATGGTTTTCTTTGCTTTATTAATGTGAAAAATGCCAATATAAAACATAGCTAGCATAGGCATCAGATACATGATTAGAACTCCTAGGAATGTGATAATATGTAATAAAATCAAATTGTCATTCTAAAAGATGTACCCGTAGGAATCGACAGAGTAAAGTAGGATCACGCACGCGATAATCGTTGTTCAATTGACATACTACTAACTGGGAATCCAGGAAAACTTCTAAAGAGAGAATTCCATGCGAGATAACATCGCTCAAAATTTCTATGACGACGTTATATTCAGCCACATTATTCGTGGATGGCTCTAGGCATGCACAACCTGAAGACACCAGCAGACCCTCGGGTGAGTAAACCACCCAAGCGGCGGAAGCCAAGTTCCATGTATTACAACTGGCTTCATCTATGAATCCTAGGTAGACCGAAGACTCCGTTGACATCTGCCAACATAGGGAAAACTCAATAAGAAAGCTAAAGACAAAATCAAAGGAGAAAAGAGACGTATATACACTAAATTTACATCAGTATACAAAGAGTTCCGCCCAAGCCTAGGGCTCAAGTGTAGTACCTTTTCAAGTAGAGCCCATTTCTAGGCTCGGACAACTTATTCCCTTCATAATATTCTAATTCATAGGATCCTTTTTCTAGGACACGTCGCATGATGTAAGGACTTTTCCACATGGGTTTAAACTTGCCTGCCCTAGTGGTTCTTTGGCTTGGTCATATAAGAGAACCAAGTAACCCTCAGCATACAACCGGGGATAGACAGACTTTTCGGACTAAACCTTGACACGTTTCTTGTTTGCCTCGATAGACGTAAAGGTGTCTCGACGCTGCTTGTCAAGACTCTCTAGGTGCACAAGGCGTCGCTCTAAATCTGAAGTGTCAGGTAGGAGCTCAACTGCCAACTTGAGAGAAGGGATTTTGCATTCAACAGGAAGGATCGACTACACACCGTGCACTAACTGAAAAGGGGAAAAACTGGTGGTAGTCTTGAATGAGGTTCAGTATGACCAGAGCACGAGATATAGCATGATGTGCCAATTGGAATTTCTCCGACTGACAATTTTTTGCAAAATGGTCTTGAGAGACTTGTTGATGGCCTCTACTTGCCCATTTTCCTGGGGGTAATAAGGGGATGAATGAATTTGTCTAAACCCCAGCTTAGATGCTAGTTCTACCATCATTCCATTCTGAAAGTGACTGCCAGGATCAGTGACAATCTCACTTGGGATACCAAACTGGGTGATAATTTGGTTGAACACGAAGAAGGATGCAGTCTTCCCATCAGATTTTATGGTAGGCATGGCCTCAACCCACTTAGTAAAGTAGTTGACGACCATGATAATGTGTTGATGCCCCCCAGTCGAAGTTGGGTTGCAATCGATGAAATGTACCCCCCACTTGGTGAAGGGACTGATGGTGATGATTGGGAGAAGGGGGGCTAGATGTGAGCACATTTTCTGAGTGAACACCTGGCAGGGGTGACACTTCTTAACCGCTCTAATACAATCTTTAAATATAGTGGGCTAGAAATAACCATCTCATAGGATTTTTTGGGTTGTTGCAAGCCGGAATAGGTGACCACCACAATCCGTTTTGTGGCAATCATTTAGGACTAACTCAGCTTCCTCATGAGTTAAGAAACGATGCAAGATATTATCTACTCCTTGGCAATACAAAGTGTCACCGATGATGGTATACATTTTGGCTTGGTATCTAACACGACATCGATCATCCAATGAGAGATGTTGAGTGAAATTCAAGGTTTGAAGATATAAAACAATGTCTCCATAGCAGGGCTCAGACGACGAGACAAGGAAAATGTGTTCATCTGCGAACGAATCGACATGGATAACATTCTCATCTAATCGTGGAAAATTGGATATTAACTCTACAAAATCTAGTGATTTATTGGACTTGGCCGAAGAGAAGTCAAGATCAAATTCTTGTTAGATGACAATCCATTTATTATATTTTCCCCCGATGATACGTCTAGTAAGGATGTATTGAAACAGATTGACATCGACAACCACTGTAGTCTTGAAAAGTAATATATAGTGACGTAAGCATTGGACTGCATGAACAACAACCAAAGCTATCTTTTCAACGTGAGAGTAATTAATCTCAGGACCAACTAAATTTCAACTGAGATAGTAGATGATGTGCTCATGGAGCTCATCATCCTCCTAAACTAGAACCGTACCAATCTTCTCTGGAGATGCGGAAATATACAATAGGTAATCTCTACTGTAATCAGGATATTTCATCAAATGGGCCGATACCAAGGCTTTCTTCAAAGCATCGAAAGACTCCTGGGCTTGCTCATCCCAGATAATGGGGGTGTCCTTCTTCAAGAGGCGCATGAAACCCTTAGTAATATTGGCATAATTCACTATGAACCGACGTAGAAAGTTAGTGTTTCCTTGTAAACCTTGAATTTTTCTAATTGTGCACAAGGGAGGAAGCTAAAGTATTGCCTCAACCTTAAGAGGATCTACCATGATCCTGGTCTCAGAAACTGAAAACCCTAAGAGACAACCAAACTTAACACAAAAGATGCATTTATGAAGGTTTAACCGGATTCTATAGTAATGACATCTTTCAAAAACTAGTCGAAGGTGTATAACATAATCCACTCTCTTGCAAGAGTGAGAAGCAAGATCATCTAGGTAGGCTTCGACTATGTACATGAGATTGTGAAAAGAGAATGACATGGCACGTTGGAAGTTTTCTCTGACGTTTTTAAGGCGAAAAGGCATTTTCTGGTATGCAAAAGTACCCCAAGGACATATAAATGTCATCTTGTGTTGGTCCTCAAGTTTGATCTGGATTTGGTTATAGCCCAAAAATCCATCCATAAAAGAAAATATTTCGCTTCCCGCACACTCATTGAGAATCTGATCGATGAAAGGCATGGGGAAGTTATCTTTAGTACAAGCCTTGTTCAGGTCGTGAAAGTCCATACACACACGGATGTTTCCTTGCTTTTTATTTATGGGAACAGTATTGGATACTCATTTGGTCAAGGGAGCCGGGTAGATGAAGTCGACATTA
The DNA here is from genome assembly GCA_009831015.1 of Picea engelmannii. Lineage (NCBI taxonomy): Eukaryota > Viridiplantae > Streptophyta > Pinopsida > Pinales > Pinaceae > Picea > Picea engelmannii. The sequence continues at coordinate 340,335 of ML781611.1, read as the reverse complement.
AGCAGCTTCTCCACCTCTTCCTTAATAGAAGGGGCCTTCCTAGGATTCATAACTCTAAGATGTTGTCGAATTGGTTTAGCATCCGGGTAAGTTCTAATCTCATGTTCGACAATTTGAGGGTCGATCCCTGACATCTCTTCGTATGACCAAGCAAATACATCTCCAAATTTTTTGAAGAGATGAGTGTAGATCAAAATTTCTTCTGGCAAACAATCCGCACCTATATTTACATTCTCAATCTTGCCAGGGTTACGAGAGATATCGATCGATATGGTAGGATAAATACTCACCATATTTCCTTCAGCATAAATGTTGTGCGTATCAAGTGGAACTACAGCGTGACCGACTATCTCACTCAGGGTAAACTGAAGGTCATCTTGATCGATTCTTTCAAGACTTGGGAGAAAACAGGATTCATGATGCATGTCGTCCCAAGGTCTCTCCGAACCATTCATGGTTTCATCCGAAGGAAAAGTCTCATCTAGGCAATCATGCGAACAAGATAACGAGGTGGCCCATACAGGCCTAAGAACTGGATCCTCCTCATTCGTCTGTGAGGTAACAAGATCAGGATCAATGGAAGAGTCAAGAACAAATTGATATGCAATCTCCACTATCCATAGTGGCATAGCCATGCCAACATGCAATTGTCCTTCACACGATGAAGTTGGAGAAGGTAGGTTCCATGGATCACTAAAATAGGAAGTGCGGAAAGGAATGGACCTCCCTACAGAAATGAGCCTACTAGACATTCTGTAAATGTGGTGAATCGATGCTGAGAAGTCAAAAGTACCCATGAGGGAAGAATATATTCCGACACTGATATTACAAGTTGTCAGCTGAGAATTGTCGATCACGGGGATCGACGGTTCAACAGATGCATTAGGACTAGAGTATGCAAAGGATAACTAGTCGATAGTCACGATCTCCCCTTGATGAGGAAAACAAAGTACACAGAAGACAGACGATATGACGATGACCATAGCATAGGTCCAATTGTGACCTAGTAATAGGTTATAATCGAGAGGTGCATCAACTACCTCTACCATCTTCCCACCTAACTAGACAGGAAAGGCGAGGAGAATACCATGAGGGCGGAAGGAATGACCATCGAATGCCATCAACATGTTCGACGACTTGGAAAGGGCTGGAGAACCGAGAGCTTTCCAACAAACCAGGGACATCATGCAGGTGGCAACACCTTCATCAATGACTTCTCGTTTTTGCATCGATTATACAGTGGTTTATTAGTTGTTTGACTTAGGTATCTCATAGGTTACATGCAAGGGTTATTCTTCTTGTATCCTGTGTTAGATAGAGGTTAGACAACACACAGTCTTTATGGCGAATTACCTCTTCGAGGGGATTTGACCAACTGGTTGTTAAGTCCACGAGGGCCTCTATAATTGATTATGTTACCTCCAAACTTTAGCAGGGAGTCTCAAGTCCCTCTTGGAAGAGGCATACCTTCTTTAGTGAGGGAGGCCACTCAGCCACTTTAGCCTGTTTGCCTTGATATTGGTTGTTTGACTTTTTGGTATGCTCTTTGACTAATAGTTGGCCTTAGGATATATTTGTATTTTGTAGAGTCATAAGTTGTCGTGGAGTCGGGCCAACTTCCCCACCGGTCCCATTGGTTGCTACAGTTACCACCAGATTTTGGGTTCTTGCCTTCTAAAAGGAATAGAGTTTGTAGAAGTGGTACACACACATCCACCTTTCAGACTTGTTGTTCCACAAGGATGAGTATTAAGTCTAGTCTTTAGAACACTGTGAGTTCTTTGACTCCCATACCCACTATAGTTAATGGCACCCCTTCGACTCCTGCAACCGCTACAGTTGCAGTACCGAAGGATTATACTAGTACTATGGATCAACCTGTAGTTAATGCTTCATCTCTTGCCTAGAACCCTTTTTAGGGTTTCAGTCACTCGTCGAGTTACAATGTTCAGTCCATCCCTATGGCTTCTAGTCCATTTTCTTATGGTATGCCTAACTTCACGTCACAATTTTCAACTTCCATCTTAGCTACTGGTCCAAATTCTAGCCTTGGGATTGGAGGCACTACACTTCCTTACACTCCTTTTCCATTTTGTGGTTATCATATCCCCCAAACGAATCCTAATTTAGGAAGTGTCCCTTTTCTTAAACTCGGGTCTAATCCTTCTACAATTGGATGGAACAACCCAACTGGAAGACAAATTTTGCCTTACATACCTATATCCTTGGTGTCGATTCCAACCAATACTTTTGGCATGACGAATCCACTTCAATCCTCTAGATTCCCACTTGTAGGAGATCAGTCTTACATTTTGGGCAACCCCCAACCCAAATCCAATCTGGTTGGGGGCAATTTTCAAAACCCTCAGCTTGGATCTAATACGGCCGGGGGAAATTTTCATAATCCTTATCAGAACATTCCTACTGAAATGATGCCCAACCCATATTATACAAATCATCTTGGAGGAGTTGCTTATAGTTCTAGACAAGGTTTGGTTCTTACCATAATCCTGGATGGAATGCAGTTCCCAACGCACAATCTTTTGTGTGAGGGTGGGGCCAAATGTCGCAACCCTGTCTCCCTTTTCTGGCCATGCTTAATCTTCCAGACTTGTCTAATTTAATGAACGAACTGATTAGTCATGATCCCACATGGCCCCCTGTCCCCACCAAACTTTTGTCAGACATTCCAAAGTTTGAAGGTAAGAATGGAGAGGACCCTGGTGATCATGTCACTACTTTTCACCTTTGGTTCTCACCGAATTCTCTGAACCATGATTCTGTTAGATTATGATTATTCCAATGCACTCTCATTGGAGTTTCTTCACAATGGTATATTGAGCTACCTAGGGGGACATACAGGTCATTCCATCAGTTGGTGCTAGCCTTTCTCAACCACTTTCAATTGCCCATTCGTTACGATGTTGGCCTTGAACTTTTGTCGACTCTACACCAGGGTACCGACACTCACATCTCGTACCATATCCAAGAATGGCGTAGACGAAAGTGGTTGATTAAGACTCATATACCCTCGTCCTTTCTTCTAGAATGGTTCCTAAAGTCTTTTCACCCTCCTATCTCGAAGGACGTTTCTACTTCTGGGGTCTTCAACGACGAAGAAGCTATCTTTAGAGCCCAACAACACAATTTGATATATGCTCAGTCTGGGATGTTATATCACCTTCTTCTAGATGCACCGCATCCAAATCACGATCCTAGACAAAATCTCAGACCTTATTTCGATGGCATTGTAGGGTCTGCCAATGTAAATTCAACAGACTCAACAAAGAATTCTGCCAGAGGATCAACTTCATCTGCATCCTCCAAACCCACCCAATCATTGGATGTACATTCTGTGTGATCGTCAAAGAACCCAAATGGTGACCAGCAACCATATGAGAATAAAAGAAAAGGCCCTCTATGCAAGATAAAAATGTTGAGGCAAATATTTCTATAAGAAAGAGCATACCAAAAATTCAAATGGGCAATATGCATGCAAACGGGATAAAGTGGCTAAGTGGCCTCCCTTGCTAAAGAATGTATGCCTTGTCCAAGAGGGACTTGAGACTCCCTGCTAAAGTTTGGAGGTAACAGGATCAGTTATAGTGGCCATCATGGGCTTAACAACTAGTCGGTCAGATACCCCCGGAGAGGTAATCCTCCATAAAGGTTGTGTGTTGTATGACCTCTATCTGGCCCAGGATACAAGAATAATAACCCATGCAAATAACCTATGAAATACCTAAGTCAAGAAACTAATAAACCACTGTATAACTGATTCATAGGCAAGTAGTCGTAAGTTTGGATCACCATATGGAAAGGGTAGAAAATCTTGAAATTTTTAAAGCACCGCCTCTCACAGAGGTATGGATACTAGCAAGATCCCCAAATAAAAATAAATCCAGAGACATATATCTGACACTAGGCGAGTATCCAAGGGTTATCCCTTGAACTAACTTCGTGTGACCTCGTGATTAACTCTGGTCTGACCAGAGCCTCCTGATATTACCAATTATACAATGGAATTCTCAACTTCATGTCTCAGACACATATGCTGATTTAATTTCCTTGGAGAAGTTCACTCACAAAATCCTATTCCAAGACACTAAATCCTAGGCTAGTTTGTGCACCCTAAAAATAAAATCATGACTAATCAATTTTAGTTTAAAGCATAAATTTTATTGGTCGTGATTACTCAAAGGGGTATGGAAGCGAAACTCATGATGTTATGACTCTGCAAAAGATAAATATGAATCTAATGCAAAGTATACCTTTGACTTTTCAATGAATGGTATGCTAATAAAAACAATGCAATTTTCAATTTCAACTATGCAATTCAGAAGTAAAATGCAATCTTTCACTAAATGTACTAAGCTAATGATAAAGCTTCAAAGACAAAAATGTTGACCAATGAAAAATGCCTATTTTTTGTATTTTCAATATATTAAGGAGAAAATGCATGGATTGAAAAGCAACCTGATATATAAATTCTACTGTGTATAAATGAAATAACTCGAGCAGAATACCAAGCATCCAAGCAAATAGCCTAGGGTTCAAGGACAAACCAAAAAATGAAAAGCAATGAGAAAGACCACGCCCATAAATTCAACTCCCAACAGGCTTCCTGTCAACCTAGAGAAGCTCAACAGGCACTACAAAGACCTAAGAAGTCTCAACAAACATCAAAACTCACCCAATAGTCACTAAACCAAGCATACAAGCAAGAAAAAGTGGTATACACGATTGTTCAAGAGAAGAGTGTGTATATACGTAGCTTGCAGAGAGGCAGAATGCGTGTGTACGTGACTGTCAAGGAAAAAGGAGCGTACAGGCTTTAAAACAAGGCCAGGCAAGGGAAAAAAGGCTGAAAACTCAGACTCAGAGTGAACAGAATCTGCCAAGCAGTGATACGACAAGAAACACAAAGGAAAAAGAGAAATCCAAGAAGAAAAAGTACTTCAACCCCTAGAAGGAATATCTATCCCCAATGGAGTCACCATTTCTATTATGAGGGAAAAACTCTCTATGACCAAGGGTAAACCACAACAAACAGGTATGACTGCAGAAATCAACTCAATTTCATTGTATTCTATATAAAATAATGTGCAAGATAATAAAGAGACCTACCTCGATCCAACGTTTGATGATGTTCCACCATTGAACACTTCGCCCCAAAGCTTTGTACCTACAATAAGTTCTCAACGAACAAGCAAAGAAAGTATATAGTCATAATGTAAAGGCATTAGCACATTAGATAGCATAATCCATTAATAAAAATTACAAACATGCCCATGGATAATAATCATATATTTGCACGATAGCAATAGGACATGAAAGGAGTATTTCTATTAATAATTGATCAACATAAGTGTCAACATTACAGACTTCCATGTTGGCATGGTTCGAAACCAAGGAACCAAGTTCCTTCCAACTGGGTCTCCCCCACTTCAATCCTCCACCAAAGGAAAGCTCGAAAGAGAGAGACAATGAGGTTCTCTCAACAATAGGGAAAGAGCTTGGGGGATAAACATTGTGTTCAGACTTGAGGGACAAAGGAATGCAGACTCAATATGAAGTAATTTTTCCAGAGTAACTTTGCTCTCAAAGTTGAAGGCTTTCTCCTCTTTTCCATAGCTCAAAATTATGCTCTTATACCCTTCAAAATGCAACTAAAGGGTCAAGTCAGAACGTTTCCAGTATATGGAAGGCCAAGGATCAGAGATCTCTCATCGTGACATGGAAACCTGACTTCATTTTTGTATTTTCTGGTACAAATCCTGATGTACGGGTGTTGTAGTGGAGCAACCTGCGTGTACACTTGTTGTATAGCTGATAGGGCTCGTATATGTGGAAAAATGTTTATATTTAGCTCTAGATTTATCAAAAAGGGATGACAAGTCTGCATAGGGAAATGGAAAAAAGGCCCTCTATGCAAGATATCAATGGTGAGGCAAATCTTTCTATAAGATACGTGGTCTACTCACATGGTCTACTGACGTCGTCTACCACATTTCCTTGTAGACGTGGTCTGTTGGCGTTGTCTGCTGACGTGGTCTGCCACATGTCCATGCTGACGTGGTCTACTGACATGGTATGCTTACGTGTTCTTCCTAATCTAATGTTCATCGCATTCTCTCCAAATCCGATGGTCCTTATTCATTTCGAATTTCAAGGGTCCAGGTATTTCGAATCTCAAACTGAATTCTTGAAGTGAGATTTCTCTGGAGTGTAACCTCCTCACAACTTTAGTCCCGAACTGAACATTGTTCGTTGATCATGTTCTTAGATCGATGGCTTCATCTATCTATGGTGAAACTCTTCTAGATTATCCTTCCCTTCCACTTAGAGTGATCTAATGGTTGATGAAAGTTCACATAAATGAGATCTTAGATCTTACCTCACTTATCCTATCCTTCCACTCGAGAATGATCCGATGACTGGTATGAATTCGGGTTTGATCTGACGGCTGAAGGGTGTTCAGATAATCAAATTCTCAACCCTTTAGCCTCACTTATCCTATCCTTCCACTTTAAAGTCATCCAACGGTTATGAAAACACTCAAAGCAAATCAATGGTTGACGATGATTGCGGAACCACAACTTGTGAGTGATTTAACTTGACACCCAAACTCCACAATGAAGTTGTGTGTTCTTGGTGAGTCAACCACATTCATCGATATTTAAAGCTATAAGATATGACGGTCCTGACTAATTTCAGGATTGGAAATAGCATGATGTTTAATTCTCCTTTCGATCTCCACAATCTATCTCTGCCATTGATCTGGAGATTGCACATCCAACGATCATGAATTAATCTTACTTAAATTGATCATTTGTTGGAGCAACCACAGTCTTCGATATTCGAGTCTATGAGATCTAACGATCTAGGCCAATTGCGGGATTGGAACTAGTGAGTTGTTTAATTCTCCTTCCAATATCTGCAATTTATCCCTGTCGTTGATCTGGCGATTATGCATATGACGGTAACGACTTAATCTGGATTAAAATGATCATTTTTTGGATCAACCTTAGTCGTCGATCTTTGAGTCTATGAGATATGATGATCTAGACCCATTGTGGGATTGGAACTAACAAGTCATTTAATTCTTCTTTCTCTCCTTGCAATTCATCCCTATCGTTGATCTGGCTTGCATATCTAACAATCATGATCCTCTAATGGTCCTTAAGCCCACAGTCACTCATATGACCGATGTTCGTAATATGAGATGGTCAACATGGTCAATTTCTTTATCGAACGAATGTTGAGGATTCTCACTCTGATCGAATGACTACTGAAGATTCTCACTCTGATCTTACTCTTTTCCTTCTGAGTTTTGATCTCTGCATTTTCTAACCCTCTTGAGATGTTATCATAGGAACATTGTTCATCCTATCGTGATCAACAATAATCACAAATTTCTTCATACTGTCCTCTTCTCTTGTTGACCGATATACTATGCAATGTGCTCTTCCTTCTGAGATTTGATCTTCATTCTCTTATGTACTATGTTTTCCCTTCTGAGCTTTGATCTTCATATTGTTCACTTCTTCTGATAACTGATACACTATTGACATCAATGACAATCTCATCTATGGTAAATGATAATTCATCGTAACAAAAAATCATCACATTGACTATTGACATCAATGACAATATGTCCAACAATCTCCCCCTTTGTCATTGATGGAAACCCACTAACTTCATATACAAAACTCCCCCTGTGATGATGCTTTCTTTGTATGAAGTTTCTTCGCATGAAGTTTTCTCTCCCCCTTTGACATCAACAGAAAAGGGTTTTTCCTCCTATGGTAAAGCTCTGTATGTTACTAACAAGAATTTGAACTTCGGTAACTCTTCCTACAATGATGTTCTTCCTACCATAACTGGATGACTCCCCCTGTCAATATGCTCTCTCTCTATTTCTATCTACTCTCCCCCTTTGTTTCTGAAAAGGTAGCTCTTCCTGACAAGGTTTCTTCCCCTGTTAGTTTACTAACTTCTTATCTCAGTTGATTGGGATAGTTGTGTTTCAAATGAGTAGTCTTCCTGATACCAATTTTTTTTAGTGATCAAGTCTTTTCAAAACTTAATCTAATCACTTTCTTATTTACTAACCAAAATACTTCCCCTGAGTTTTTACTGACTCTTCTCCCCCTTTGTTTCTAAAAAGCTATTTTTTTATGACAAGGTCTCTTCTCTTGTTATCTCTACAGGATATCATGTACCTCACTTTGTACATCAGAATGTTGTTTTTGTGGATGTCGCTGTCCTACTGGAACAATGCGCAATTGTAGCTCATATTATTCAAACAACCCTTGGATCTGCCCATTGATTCTCATCGATCTCTGACCAGATGTTTCCATCTTTATAAAAGATTATTCTTTACTGTAAATTGCTCTTAAGTTGTCTAGGAAATTTTATACTATGCTTGTCACATGACTGCAATTCTCTTTGCAACAATTAACTTCACTCCTGTTCACTTGTTCATTCTTTGCTATCCACATCTGTGAGTGTCTAGGTTTCTTGAACTTTGTTCTTTGATCTTTTATTACTACAACTTCATTTTTCTTCCATGTTTCATTTACTCTTTTTGTCGTGTTGTATGAAGCATTTCTCATTGACTGTTTTCTTGAGTTCCAACGGTTATTGTCTTTGTGGCCATATCCACCACAACTATAGCATCTCATAGTGTAACAATGTGCAACAATATGTCCAACATGATTGCAGTTCCAACATATTATATTGTTGTTGAACCTACCAACTTGTTTTCTTCCATGATTCCTACAATCCAAGGCTTTATGACCATATTCATTAGAAGAAAAACAATAACCATTAAAAAATTCTCATACCTTCTTTGATTCATCCATGAAGATGTCTCTCTTCTAAACTTTCTTTGAGGTGTATGAGTATCTTCTGGATGTCTTCCTTGATCTGATATTCTAAATTTTGTAGTGTTTCTTTCATTTCTTCAACATGAAGAACCTAAGTCATACCTGCTTTCACTTTTTACAAATGAAGGAGTTGTGTCAGACCTGTCTTCATCCTTTACAACTGAAGGACCTGTGTCAGACTTGTTTTCACCTTTTACAAATGAAGGACATGCATTAGGTTTCTTAGGAGTATTGATTTCTTCCTTGTTGTATCCAAGACCGGATTTGTCATTTGGTGATCTCTAACTATCCAAGATCTCATCCAGGGTCATGGAGTTGTTCAAGATCTTGCTTTGAGTGTTTGACTTCTCAACCTTCTTTCTAAGATTCACAACTTCTTCTTCTAGCTCATGACAAGATTATTCATTTTTGTTCAACTGGTTCCTCACTAACTCCTATCTCCTTTTGGCTTCTTTAAGTTGGATTTTAAGATTGACATAGCTTTCCCTTAGTTCTTTTAGATCTGCAAGGATTTTTCTTGGTTCATCATATTCCTTCTTTTCTTCTTTTGCTTGACTGATTTCATTTTCCAGTCTCTCGATCCCCTCTTCCTTTTCTTAATTGATTTCATTTTTTATTCTCTCGATCTCCTCTTCCTTTGCTTGACTAATTTCATTTTTCAGTCTCTCGATCTCCTCTTCCTTTTCTTTTGTTAGATCAACAACTTTTGTTTTCAATATTTTGATCTCTTCTTTGTTTTCTAGCTAAACCTTTTTCTTGGATATGATTTCTTCATTGTCTTTGAGATTTTATTTTATTTCTAGGATATGCCTTTGATTGCTAAGCTCATCATCTTCCTTCTTCTTTTATTTTGCTTGACTGATTTCTTTCTTCAGTTTCTCGATTTCTTCTTCTTTTTATTCTAATTGATTATCCTGCTCATATATTATCTTTTCATTGTCCTTGAGCATTTCCTTTATTTCCAAGATATTATTTTGACTCTTTTCAAGAAATTCTTTAGTGTAGTCATAAAGATAGCTATAGTCTGAATCATTATGGTCATAGCAGTATTCACAGAGACTCTAATCAACCTTTTGTTTGTCCTTTGATAGTTCTTCTTCTACTTCTTCCATGAGATAAATGATAACATAACATTCTTTTATTGTATCTGAGTCTTCTTCTTTACTTCCAGGGGAGGATTCAATATCAACACTATTGCAATTGAAATATTGAGTAGAGTCTTTATGTGAGTCTTCCTCTTCACCCTTGATAGGAATGTCTTATGTGTCTTTTCTTTTGATTCGATACATCTCTTATAGCTTCATCCATAAGTTCTTGGTGGATGTGCATATTCCTATGCTTGCCTTGACCGTATCTGATAATCCGTTGATAAAAATCTTCAATGCCACTTCATTGTTCTTCCTTGCTCTTCTTTGGAATGTAATCTTGGATAGATTATTTGATGTGGTTAAATCCCAGGGCTTGCTTACTACTAAATTCCAAACTTCAGATCCTTTTGACTTCAAATACTGTTTCATATTTTCTCTCCATGAGGAATAATTTGTTCCATCAAACAAGGGAGCTTTAATTGCGGAGAGAACCATCTGTCCACCAATTTCTTCAGGATCTACCTTCCAGTGGTTAAAATGTGATGAAGGAACTCCCTCTAATACCAATTGTTGAACACACAACCAACACTAAGAAGGGGGGGGGGGTGAATTAGTGTGTGTAATTTTCTAACTTTTCTTCTTCTTACAAGTTAGCAGTTAAAACATATTTGAATAGATTAAGAACAATCAAATCATAATCACAATGGAAACAGAAGATACCAAATGTTTGTATATAATTTATATGAATATATTTGAATATAATAATAAATATTTTCCCAGCACCAACTATTTTGTTTCAGCACCAACTGAAGTAAGGAGCACCAACTCTCAAGCAAGACCCAACTTGCTACAAGCCCCATCTTGTTGACAGAATGCAGTCTTTCCAACTAGAGCAATCGACTCTAGTAACAAAGATCCATTATAGAAACAACTCTATCTCATGATCAGAGGTATACCATCAACACTCATCATCACACTTCATCTTCTCTCTGAAATTCACACCTTCTTCGCTTTATCTTCCCTCTAATATTCGTGCCTTATTCACTTCTTCTTTCTGATGATATTCGCATGGACCTCAGGTCCATATCCCATTCATTTTTCTCCACATGTCGCTCTTTCTCAGTGAGCCTATATTTTGCACAAGCCCGTCTACTTTTCATAAGCACACTATCTAGTGAGCCAATCATCGTTGTATTTATAGTTGCTTATGCTCAAAACTTGTTTAAGTTGTTGAGTTGACTTGTGCAACAAGTTATAACTAACTTGTTTATTTACAATGACTTTTGGGACCACCAGAGATCATCATTTCAGGTCTTCAACGTTAAACCTAACATCCCCTTTTACTTTCATAAATCGGGCACAGGCATGGATCAATTTCTTTCGTCTCTGTGATAACATAAATCGACGCTTTATTCAAACCATGTTCATATGATCATTGGTGTAGAACCATAGGCTTATCAATTTAAGCAACGCATTACATTCTCCCTTTTAAATATATTTACCATATGACCAATGGCCTTATTCAGATGTTAGGTGAGATGAGTGCTTGAGCGCTTATCAATTCAACGACCGTGATTCAATATCCCGATGATATGGACGATTGTTGGGACTTTGAGGCTTCTCCCTTTGGGCCTTCGAGACTTGCAACATGTCAAATCTCTCGAGGAAAATTTGTTGAATAGATCGAGCGGTTCACGTTTACTTCGCGGAACCAGATGAATGGTCAGATTCGATCCTTGGACCTATATTATGATCAACGATTAAGAATGCACCCGAAGTGATCTTCTGATCATACGACTCGTGTCCACTTTGGGACTTTGGCTATTATTCTTATGCTATCCTTCCATTGTATTTGATCAACGAATCATAGTACATTTGGCATCAGATCGATGGTCGAGATCCTCTATGGGTATCTAGACTTCTAAGATTTCAAATCTCAAGCCCTTATTTCCTCCGTACGTCAATCTTCCAGAGCTGTTAATCAATTGACGCATGTCCCTTTCGGATCAACGTTCGATATCTCCTTCTGTGGCACATGTTCTTATCCTAGATCTAACGTTTTTCCTAATTCTTGATGTATCTTAGATCGACGGTTGAGAGCGACTTCATACATTCATCCTTCGGGACTTCGAGACTTTTGACATTTCTTAGTGGTGAAATTCCCGAAGAAAATCTCTCAGAGTGATGTAACTTGCTTACGTCACTTGTTGACATGGCATGAGCCAATTTACTCTTGACACTTGTCATCATTTGATTATTCCATGTGTACTTGATGATGCGGCCTTCTGACATGGTTTTCCACATGTCCTAGTAGACGTGTTCTGCTAAGGTGGTCTGCCACATGTCCATGATGATGTGGTCTGCTGACATGGTCTGCTGACGTGGTCTGCCACATGTCCTTGTAGATGTGGTCTCCTGACATGGTATTCCACATGTACATGTTGGCGTGGTCTGCTGATGTGGTCTACCTGATCTAACGGTCATCACATTCTCTCCAAATCTAATAATCCTTATTCATTTCGGATTTTCGGGCTTCGGGTATTTCAAATCTCAAACTGAATTCTTGAAGTGAGATTTCTCTGGAGTGTAACCTCTTCGCAAATTTAGTCCCACATAGAATGTTTTTTTTTGATCATGTTCTTATATCGATGGCTTGATCTATCTGCGGTGCAATTCTTCTAGCTTATCTTGTCCTTCCACTTAGAGTGATCCAACGACTCACGAAAATTCGCATAAATGAGATCTCACATCTTACCTCGCTTATCCTATACTTCCACTTGAGAATGATCTGACAACTGATGGGAATTTGAGTTTGATCCGATGGCTTACTGGTATTCAGATAATCAAATTCTCAACCCTTTATCCCCGCTTATCCTATCCTTCCACTTTAAAGTCATTCAACGGTTATGAAAACACTTGAAGCAGATCAACGGTTGACGATGATTGCAGAACCACAACTTGCGAGTGATTTAACTTGACACCCAAACTCCACAATGAATTTGTGCGTTGTTGGTGAGTCAACCAAAGTTGTCGATCTTTAAATATATAAGATCTAACGGTCCTGACTAATTGCGGGATTGGAAATAGAATGATGTTTAATTCTCCTTTCGATCTCCGCAATCTATCCCCGTCGTTGATCTGGTGATTGTGCATCTGATGGTCATGACTTAATCTTTCTTAAACTGATCGTTTGTTGGATCAACCACAGTCGTCGAGATTCACATCTATTATATCTGACGATCTAGGCCAATTGCGTTATTGGAACTAGTGAGTTGTTTAATTCTCCTTCCGATCTCTGCAATTTATTGTTGTCATTGATCTAGCGATTGCGCATCCGACAGTGACGACTCAATATGGCTTAAACTGATCATTTGTTGGATCAACCGCAGTCATCGATCATTGAGTCTATGAGATCTAATGATCTGGACCCATTGCAAGATTGGAACTAGCGATTCATTTATTTCTTCTTTCACTCCCCACAATTCATCCTTGTCGTTGATGTGGCTTGCAGATCCGATGGTCACGATCCTCTAATGGTCCTTAAGCCCACAGTCACTCATATGACCAACGTTCATAATATGAGACGGTCAACATGGTCAATTTCTTGATCGGACGATTACTGAGGATTCTCACTCTGATCAGACGACTATTGAGGCTTCTCACTCTGATCTTATTCTTTTCCTTCCGAGCTTTGATCTCTGCATTTGCTAACCCTCCTAAGATTTTATCATAGGAACATTGTTGATCCTATCCTGATAAAAAATAATCACGAATTTCTTCATACTGTTCGCTTCTTCTGTTGACTGATATATCGTGTAATGCGCTCTTCTTCTGAGCTTTGATCTTCATTCACTTTTGTACTGCATTTTTCCTTCTGATCTTTGATCTTCATACTGTTCGCTTCTTCTGCTAACTAATATACTGTTGACATCAATGACAATCTCATCTATGGTAAATGATAATTCATCATAACAACAAATCATCACATCGACTATTGACATCAATGACAATATGTCCAACACCAACATGTCCCACAATTTATTTTCCGTGTCTTCACCTGAGACCTTTAGCAGTACCAAATTTGCAAGAAAAATTCATATCACTCCTTTCCCTTATTTTTGGTTTCTCCCATTCCTCCTTCGACATAGTACATGTTGGAATTGTTCTATGACTCAAAACCACCCATTATTCTCGATGTACAAGGAGATCTTCTATTTTAAGCTTCCACAACTCAAAATTTTGGCCATCAATGTTTTTGATATATATCCTTGAACTACATGCCATTATTTTAAGCACAGATTAAATATTGATGTCTTACAACTTCCGTTGGACCTAGGTTTAGCTTAGATCCAGGATATACTTAACCTTTCTTTTATATGACTTGTACAGAGAAAAAATAATATCTTTGATACAACGTTGGGATAAATTAATGCTTACACTAAACCAACCAGGAAAGAGAATATATAATTAAACATAAGCAGTCAATGACAATCACATAGTACACATAGATTTTACATTGGGAACCCTTAACCAGGAAAACCAACATTCCTTGAGTGAATTCTGCTCTCTTTTTGTCTTATTGATTTATAGAATAAAGAGTTACATGACTAACTTTTTTCTACACCTAAGACACAATCATCATCCTACTCTCTTTCTCTTATGCAAGAAAAACCCTACCACCAATTCATCTTCATCTACATTAACATCATATACCTCTCAAATCCGAGAGTTTCAAATCACTAAGAATTACAATAACCTTCTACAATATTACAACACACCATATTTATAGTATTCATGACATGCAAAAACCTAATTCATGGCTCCCAAAAATGGTTAAAAATCCATGTAGATAATTGCATGCAATCTTGAGGATCCCAGGATTTTGTTACAATGAACTACCCAATCGGCCTCTATTCATCTCTTCTGGTCGGCTACCAACAAACCTCATGCCGAACTCCTGTCAGATCTAGTTGTCGACCCAACTGATCCAGGTGGATATCGGTGGCCACCCACCTTTTCCAAATGGCTCAAAATGGCTTTCTGGCAATTTTGGCAATTTACTATTTTTAGTAGGTTTTAGCTTTCGGGGCCATTTTAAGGGCCCAAATGAAGGTTTTTTTAGATCAATGTTCTCAATGATATCTACAGGCATGATTGAGCCCCCAAAATGAATCTCCTCGATGATATCTTTCCAACGAGCTATCACATGCCTAAAACGGAGATCGTATGCAAAAGTTACGACCCCGGGAAGTTGATGTACTCACTTACCCAAACGGGGCCCACATGACTTTTGGCGCTTCATCTCCCAGGGTTAGGTTTTTGGATGTCTAGGGTTTGGGGAATTCCTACTTATTGTAAAAAGGCCTTCAGAGCCTCATTGTAATAATCTTCTTGCGAATGTGAGTAGCCATCACATCTCCTCTCAAAGATAAGCTGCCACCATTCTAGCGAGTCTTTCACTCTGTATTTTTACAGTCTCTGTACATTTCTTTCATTAATAGAAATCATGTATTACTGTATATCTGTGTTTATGGTTGCATCTCCGACACATTTCTGTTATATTATTGAATATCTATGATATCTCTGTGCATTTCTTTATTTTATCTCCGATCTCATTTCGTGCTGAAAACAATCTGGATCACCAACCTTCGACTTAACTATACCATCAACTTGATTTATCTATCCAATCAAACATTCACCTAGTATATTCACCTTGACCAACTAGTCAATTGATTGTGTTTTCACTACAAAGAGTATAACAACCCAATATCGTTACTACTATCTGGCCCATTCCTGCATGCTATATGTATCATTATACTAACCAAAATTTGAATAATAATATTGACTTTGTATCTCATTTAGTGGTTGGAGGGTGTATTTCTCAACAAAATATACAACTAATAGTATGATATCGAGAGGAAAGGTATCCCTATGTATCTCATTATGCCACAAGGATATATTGAACATACAACTAGTTTTTTTCCAAAAAGTCCTTGATGAAATTGCATACTTGTACCTAGTGACACAAAAATTAGAGCATAATTACAATGTTATCTATTAAAACTATATGTAAAACTTTTGGGTGCAATTTGAAGTAATGTTTCCCCTCAAGTACATAACATTGAACTTGAACATCACCAATTGCTATCATTTTTCTTCATTTCCTACCATATAGTTCATAAGTAACATATTTGAAGCTGCACATGTCAACCACCATCCTTCCAAATTTTTGGTTGTCACTTTCATGAATGAACTACATTAATAATGAAAATCCATTGCACCTAGGGCATGTATTATCTAAAAAAAAAAATCATAATATATTTTTTCATCAAGCCTTGGACACGTGATGTTATGAATAAAGTCTTGTGATGAAATTGGAAATAGTATGGTCAAGCATTCCTGAACATGGTTAGTATGGAAAACACAACAAATGTGTATATATTTGTTTCATAATAATAACTAAACTATATCTAGTATCTAAAAGAGAATTATATGTCATGTGATCTATGCATTTTCAAACTTACCAAGGTTTTCATTTCTTGAAATATATTTGGCCTAGGTTCAACTTGTTGTTCTCATTTCTTAATATCTCATACATTTTTGTTTGTTTCATGTCAAGAAAGTGTTTAATATGGGTTGATGGTTGCTCGAACCTCTTCTCAAATTTAGTAGATCCTTCTAATCATATCAAGGCCTTGTATTTTCATGCGAAACGTTTTGGACTAGCCCCTTAACAACTTCAATTAGATTCATGTCGAAATGAGGAAACCTACCAATGAAGGTCTAATCATTTGGTTTACCAAGGTTTTCGAGGATTTATATTCTAATATAATAATCTCAAAGGATTTTATATCTTACTTTAAAAATGATAGATGTGTGTGTGAGAAAGAAATGTTTACTTGTTGTCATGTTTAGAAGAAATTTGGACAATACACGATGGTTGCATTATGGTATTTTGAATGAGTATTATTTCCAATTGTATTAAAAACAATTTTAAGATTTATAACAACATGATTAGTGGTATTTTAACTTTAAATATTTGCATGCCTAAAATTTTCCGAACAACAACTAAAGTGTGTGATTTAACAAGGAAAAAAACAAATTACGTTTAGATGTATCATTTTTCAATTCAAAGTATTATTTAATATTTGTTTTTGCACTACCAATCAATAGTTCATTCATGTAAATTTCCTTCAAGTATCCTTAGATAAATTCATGTGAACAGGTTTAGGAGTTCTTTTCTAGACACTAGACAAATGACATAAGGAAGGTGGAAAACGAGTTTTGAACCCATCACCATGACATTACAAAAACTCATTGGGGGGTCATAGCACTTCATTCACATAATGGTCAATATTGGTAGTGCATTGGACATTTTGGTGTCCAGTATGATGAACATCTAATTATTAAAAATTAGTTTGTACAACAATAGCTTCTTCACTATAAATTTGTATAAAATTCAGATGTCTAAGTTCTCCCTATGTATACTTAACATCATGTAAAATTTTCATGTTTTCTTCAACTTGATCATTGTTCATTAATGGATAATTGGTTGGAGGTTCACTTCATGTAAAAATTATAAAGGATTCCATTGGATGCACATGCTCCATCTATGGTGATTAAGTAGAGATCAACATGAAATTGATTATGCAAGGAATTTAGGTGGTCATTGATGGATGTCTATGTTTTTACATAATTGAATTTTCCTTTTCTCTTAGTTCATTGACATTTTTAGCAAGTTGCTCCTTCCTAACATAATTTATTTTTCGGTTGAATTTGTTCCCCATGTTCACAAGGATCTAATAAAACAAGAACTTAATATAATTTGTCTTACCAATCACATTAAACAAAAAAAAGGGATTGCAACAATAATATTTCCTAAGAAATGTTGATGTTTTTGCAAACAACACCTTTCTTTCTAGAGATAATAACATTGGGATTTGTGTTCTTTTTGTTTTATACAAGTAGGAAGATATGCATTTTATTAGAACACAAGTTTTAATATGGTGTGAATTTTAATGAAACATGGATATTGTTGTTACAACAGGTTAAAAATTGACCATTAAAACATTACTCAATCTTTCAATCAACATCCAAGGTTCTTCCATGTCCAGTACACAGAGAGTTAGTTAATTGGGGGTATTTTCCCTCAGATTTGATTATGGGTGCCATTAAAATGTTTCATGCACTACAGATGGGTTTTGAAAATCATATTATATTGAGAACAAAATGGAACACACAAAAAAATATAGAGAGTACAACAATACAATGAAACCCAAATTCTATTAATGAATAAAATAACAAAATACTATAGAACACAAACTGGATAGAATGGTGCTATATTATATTTGAAGAGAAAGAGATGTAGGATACGCTCATTCAAAAAAGTATGACTACAAAGAGGAAAACAATGGAATTTTATCATGACTCTTAAAAAAAATGAGGAAAAAAACCTAATCATCAAAACCCTAACCCTAGAAGATGAATTACCAAAATTATTATGGGCCCTGAGGTGATTATTTGATACGCCAACTTATCATAGGCACAAATTTCACATGCAATCCTTGTTTGGTCACACGACAGCTTTTTGGAAAGAATTATCCGAGGAGTAAAACTTTTGGTTGGGGCTAGGGAATTCCATGACAAACTGGGGCCCCTTGAATGTCCAAAAAACACCATTCAGGGCTTTAAAATGACCCCATAAGTTTGGTACCCAAAAAACCATAGAAAAACTACCAAGGAGATAGAGAAACATTGAGTTAGTGAAAGATGTGGGTAGCCACCAATATCCACCTAGATCACTTGAGGCCTTGACCATAGTCGTGGCAGGGAAAAATATTATCAGGATATTAACATAGCTTCTTCGGTTCAAGCCCCGTGAACTCATCCAAAAACCACTACATAGGAGCATGTGTGTTTTGTGGGGACTCAATGATCATTAGAGAATGAAAATAAGTATCTTAGATTTGTATCGAATCCTCTCAATACCAAGTTACTTGAACAACTACTCAAACAAACATGTTGGAACTTTGTAGGAGTTCTTTGGTCTCTGAGTGGGATATAGGTACCATGATTAGGTTTTGTCCACTGGAAATGTGTGTCAAGAAATAAACATTTTTAGGGGGAATAAAACCTTTAAGTCATACTCAAAATTATTGATCCTGAACACAATGAACAACACCTAGAAACCATGACATAAGTCCTCTCTAGGGAGCCCTTGATATCCAAGTTGAATATGGGCACCATTATGGGGTCTTGAGAATCATTGATGGGTATTTGTTCTATGATGATAACCATGGGAGGGAAACAAGAGACTCTATCCATAGACCTTTATTATCAGGTTCAAGCACCATGGACAAGTTCTCAAACATCCACATATAGCCTCTATTTCTTATCTATCACCTTGAAAGGTTCTATGTGAACCATCACTAGGGTAGTTGTGCATTAAGAATGTGTTTAGAGGTCTTCTCAAGGTCACAAGTGGATAATAATGGGCATAAATGATGATTTTTGAGATTAATCACCACGAACAATACCTGCTACCCACAAAATTTATAAGGCTATAGTGATAAATGTATCATTGAGAAACCACATGAGACCCTTGTACAATATTTATGGACTATTAAAGGGATATGGGTTCCATGATTAAACTACAAAACATTCCCTAAACAAGAATGTGTTCGAATCTGTGAATCATGCTCGAGGCCATGGTAGAGGTTATTTAGCATTTGAGTGGGACACATGTTCCTTACGGAGGTTTTGCGCATTAGAAATATAGGTCGAGGTCTAAACACGGTTAATGAGGAAAAAGGGGTTATAATCCAAAAATGAACCTTCTAAAGATTAAGAACTGTGGTTACAAAAGTAAAATGTTTGGTTCTTAGGACCTAAACATCGATTCTCAAGCTTGTTTCACATGGAAAACACCTACAAACCACAACTCAAACCCTCTTTATGGTGTCTTTAGCATAAAATTTGGATATATATGCCAATAGGAGATTTTATGCACCAAGGATGGGTTGTAGGGATTTGAACATGGTCATGGCAAGAAAACAAGGGCATTGGGATATTGTTGATTCTTCTTTGGCTCAATATCCTTGAACAAGTCTTCAACCCAACACATGAGTCATTTGTGGAGGTTGTTTGTAGGAATTTGAGTGGGATATGGGAGCCATGAGTAGGTTTTGTGCAATGTAAATCGATCTGGATTCATAAACATGGAAAATTGGGTAAACAAGGAATTTAATCCATAATTGAACCTTCTCAATCTCAAGTTTCATCAATAAACACTAGACATAACAAAAAAAATCCTCACTGGAGGTTTTTTACCCTAGGAGTTATATATTAGTGCCACTAAGATGTTTCAAAAATTGTAGATGGATCTTAAGGCCTTGACCATAATTGTGGTAGGGAAATTACATCCTCAATCCCTTGACATTGGTAGAGGGAGGGAAATAATGACCATAAAATCTGAACATAAGTTCTTAGGCTCATGCACCATGAGCACATCCTAAAACCACTACACAAGAACATGGATGGTTTGTGAGGACTTCACCATCATCAAACATTGAAATAAAGTGTCTTAGGATCTTATTGAAGCTTCTTAATGTTAATAGCCTTGAACAAGTTCTTGAATCGACATGTAGAATATTTGTAGGAGGTCTTTGGCCTTTGACTAGGATACATGCACAATGAGTAGGTTTTGTGCACTAGAAATGTGTGTTGAGGCATAACAATGGTCAAGGGGAAAACAAGATCCTTAAGCTGTATTTAAACTTCTCAAGATTGAGCATCATGAATAACACCTAGAAACCATGACATGAGCACTCTCAATGGATTCGTTGATAAATGAGTTAAGTATGGGCACCATTCTAAGGTTTCATTTATCATGAATGGGTTTCGAGTCAATGACCATGTTTGGGGAAGAGAAACAAGGGACTATGGCTCTAAACCTTTCTTTTGTTGATTAAGGTTGGTTGTCATTGATGTCAACCCTTGAAGAAAGACCAGTAGCACAAAGGTTTGGGTAATGGACCCATTTTTTTTTTTATGTAATGATGACTCGTTATTGTCTTGTCATGGTTGATAATAAGTACAAATGGATGAACTCCAAAGTGGTCCCCTTATGGTGAAATCCCTCACGGGAAGACACTTTGTGGATTGAGTTATCCTAGAAGTATGGTTAGAGAACCCATGATTTGTGGAATAATGAGATGAAGGTCAGTGAATTTGTTAGTGAAACTATCCCATATGGATAGTGATTTTCATGCAATTTCTGGTTGTATGTGGAATGTCACAAAACTCCTCACGGTTAGAGAGTTATGTCCATGCGAAGTTGGAGAACCCAAGTTTGGGTAATGGACCCAAGTTTGTTTGGTAGATAATGGTATGAGTTTTGATATATTTGTAGGAAATAATATTCTATATGGATAGTACATGTCATTCAATTTCTGGTGGTATGTCGAACGTCACATAACTCCTCACGGTTTGAGAGCTATGGCCTTACGAAGTTGGAGGACCCTCATATGTCATCTAGAAGCTCCAAAAGGTCAAAGTAGTCAAAGTGGTTTAAGAGTTTTTGGAAGGTAAATAATAAAATGAAGTGATGAGTGTACTATAATTCAAAGTGAATACAAAATAAATTATTTAAATAATAAATTTAATGGAGAAATTAGAAGTGGGTTAACCCTAAAATAAGGAAAGTGGGCAAAGTGACCTAGAAGATGTTTTTAAGGAAGCTACCTAGAAAGTATAAATAAGAGGCAAGAATCTCTCATTTAAGATCACACTTGAGCATATTGAATATCTATAGGTGTCTTAGGTAACCAATATATATATATAATCCTAATTGTTGAGGGAAGGTGAAGAAAAGAAGGCCGGAATTCAAGGAATGATAAATTCTTTTGATGATGCTTTCTAAGGTATGTTATTTACAGGTCATCTCACCATTTTCGGAATAATTGTTTTTCTAGAATGACTCATACCATTAAATTTCTACACGATTGAGGAAACATATCCAAGTATCTATGGTAAAAAATTCAGCTTGTGGGTCTTTGTATTTTTGGAGTTACACTCCGTGGAAAATAGGGTTTGTGGCTAGTATTGAAACTAGTCCAAAAAAAGTGTTTTGGGTAAAAATGTCATAACTTATTCATAACAGATCCAAATTCCATAAGACCAAATTTTTTGGTTAGATTACATTCTTTATTATTTTTTTTTAACATTTTCAGATCCATTCAACAAATATTCTGTGTGGGGCACACTCTCTAGAATAAGCCAGTATTCAACAAGGTATGTCATTTTTTCTATAACTCCTTTTCTGAGAGGTTCCAAGTAGTGACACCTGGAGGAATTTCATAAAACACACTGAAGAACATTGTGTATAATTTTCATATCTTTATTAATTAAAGGTACATAGTTATGAGTATTTCAAGTTAGGGTTGTTGACTAATCCAAAACTAGTCATGTGAGACTAAAGAAAAGTTTGATGAAAATGCTAGTCTCTTGTTGTTAAAGTTAATGAAGGTTTGCAGGTATGTGATCATATACACCAGGTCTATAACAGAGTTACAAATCACATTTGGATGATGAAATTGATGAGGGATTTTAGTTGAGGTACAAGTTGGGTACATGCTTGAGACATGTAGTTGATGAGTTGGAACATACATGAGGTGTATAGTTGATGATGTTGGTACATATGGATGAGTCATAGTTGATGAGTAGGTGACACATGATTGGTACATACTTGGTACATGGTTGGATGCACTTTTTTATGGTACAGGTTGATTACAAGTTGTTTCGTACATGTTGCTGCATGGTTGATGCACTTGTTTATGGTACAGGTTGATTACAGGTTGATGCATGGTTCATGTTTATTGGTACATGTTTAAAATGGTATATCTCATAGTGATAGTTTGATAGTGGTTCCATCATTCTACTTCTACCTCAGGGCGGTTGGACGGGGAAAGGACATGTGGTTGTAGCCACCTTCCGGTTGTAGTTGGAGAACATAGGGGGTTGTAGCCTCCTTCTGGTTGTAGCCATAGAATTGGGGAGTTGGAGCTTCCCTCATGTTGTAGCCTGAGAAACTAGGAGGTTGGAGCCTCCTTCTAGTTGCAGCTGGAAATCAAAGGAATTTGGTGCTTCCAATGAATGTAATTCTTCAAGACATATAAGAAAAATCTTTCCTTGGTTTTCTCCCGCTTTGGGTTTCCACGTAAAACATTGGTGTACTGTGTATGTGTGTGATTGTTCATTTGTTCATTCCTCATTATTGGATGATAATTCTACATTGATATAACACTTGGATTATTTGGTTAAAAGGGATTATAATTGATATATTACTTATTCACGCCCCCTCTCAGTATTCCAACATCTTTGTAGATTCAAGTTCCATGGATGAGTCCTAAAACCACCACATCATACCTTTGTTGGTTATTAGTGACCTCCAAGGGTGTTATAGGTGGAATCACTAGGTTAGTGCTTCACCAAGAATGTGTTCAAAGGTCTAAACAAGGTAATGAGAGGGAAATAATGGGTCTTTCATCCTAAGTGATGTTTTTTAGAATTAATCACCATGAAGAACACCTATTATGCACAAATCATCTAATTAGGTGATAGTGTTGAAACAAACCTCAAACAACCACATGATACCGTTGTACCATATCGCTATCCTACTAAAGGGATATCACAACCATGATTGAAATAGAACACATTCCTTGAATGAGAATTCATCTCAGGCCCACACCATGAATCATTATCGAGGCCATAGTTAACATTCCTTAGCATTTGAGTAGGATATGAGTGCTATGAGTAGTTTTTTTTCACTAGAAATGGGTTTCGAGATCAAACATGGTTAGAGGTGGAAACAGGGGGCTTAAGACCTTAATGATCCTTCTAGATATCAAGAACTATGGTTAGGGGAGAAAAGAACTTAGGCCTTAGGCCATAAATTCCACTTCTTGAGATTAATCACCATGAACAACATTTTCAACCCACAACACAAACCCTCTCTAGGGGATCATTGGCATCAAAGTTGGATATATATATGATTGGGAAATTTTGCACACGAATGATGGATTACAAGGTCTTGAACATGGTCGAGGAAGGAAAATAAGAACCTTGTGATATTGTCGAATGAGTCCTTGAACCAACAAATGATTCCTTTGTAATGTTTTTTCACAAACCTTTGAGTGGGATATGGGTGCCATGAGTAGGTTTCATGCACTAGAAATTGGTTTGTATACTTGAGCATGGTCAAGGGGGTAAACAAGGGTCTTAATCCATAATTTAACCTTATTGAGCTCACACACTATGAGAAAAGCATACGCATAGTGACTTGAGCCCTCACTAGGGGGTGTTTTCCCCTGGTGTTGGATATGAGTGCCATTAAGATGTTTCACGCAACATCATTGGGTATTGAATCCCCAACCATAGTCATGGTAAGGAAAAAACATCCTCAAGCCTTTGAAATTGGTTGGGGGAGGGAAGCAACAACAACCTTGAGACATAAACATAGCTTCTTAGGCTCAAGTTCCATGAACGCATAATCAAACCATCACATGAGAGCATGCATCATTTGTGGAGACTTAACTATCATCAAATACTGAAAAAAGTTCTCTTATGATCTTATTGAAGTGTCTTGAGATGAATAACATTGGATAAATACTCGAACTAACATGCAAGAACATTGTAGGGGGTATTTTAACTCTGAGTAGGATACACGCACCATGAGTAGGTTTTGTGCACTGGAAATCTCTGTCAAGCAATAACCATGGTCAAGGGGGAAGTAACAACCTTAAGAGTTGATTGAACCTTCTCACGCTCAAGAATATGCGCCCTATCTAGAGAATTGTTCACATCTAAGTTGAATATGAGTTCCATTTTAAGGTCTTGGGCATAACATATGTTTCTCATTGATATGATTAGGGGAGGGAAACAAGAACCTCTAGTCCTAAACCTTTCTTCAGAGGCTCAAGCACAATGGACAAGTCCTAGAACCACCACAATAGACCTTTTCTAGTTATCAATTACCTTCAAGTGTGATGTGGGCACCATTATTAGGTTAGTTGTGAACCAAGAATGGTTCTAGATGTTCAACTAAGGTCGTGAGAGAGAAAAAAATGGCCTTGTGCCCTAAATGATGCTTCTTGGAATCAATTTGTTGGAATACTGAGAGAGGGGGATGAATCAGTATGAGAAATTTTACCACTTTTAACCACAATATATAAACTTCAACTTTTTCAACAATATATCATCAATGTATCATCAATATATCATGAGAATATAAGCATAAGTAGCATCACATCAAGTACACAATACACTAGAATTTACGTGGAAACCCAAATAAGAGAAAACCATGAAATGATTTCTTATATATAAAAGAATATTCTAAGGTACTAGATCTATTATAGTAGCCAAAAACAAAAATATTGCAGAGAATAAAAGAAGAACAACACAATAGATGAAACCACAACACCAGAATAATACCTTTAATAATAGGAAACAATTTTCATTTGCCTCTTCGAGGGGACAACCTCCAACAGAGTAGTGCTCTATTACAATAATTCTCAACACAAAACTTATCATACCCTCAAATCCTATTTATACTAAATCTATCTACCAAAAGAACATTCTGGAGGAATTTCTTCTAGAAATGAAAGCTTCTATTAGGTCTTCTTACATTTGAATTATTTTTCCTTACTACTAGGCCTTATTAATATTGGCATCTATTACATGGAAAATATATTATTCTTCCTATGTGATGGGTTAGGGAGGTTAGGTCCCTACCATGCCCTCCCCCTTAAAAATTTCCTTGTGCTCGAGATTTGAGATGAGGAAATTACTGCAGAATGGTAGCTGGCTCCCACGTGGCATCTGCTAGAGTTGTATCTTTCCACTAGACTAGAACTTACTTGATGATGCACTGAAGAAGACGATGCTCACAATGGTCCAAAACTTCTTGTGGCTGCAACTAGATGGAGCCTTATTCATCCAAATTTGGAAGGCTAGTTTTAGTTTGGCACTTAGTTCGAATCACCTTCTTTAAGTAGGAGACATGCAAAATAGGATGGAACTTAGAATGACTTGGAAACGATAACTGATAAGCCACTTGTACCATGCTCTTGAGAACTGTGTAAGGACCATAAAATTTGGGCGCCATTTTATGACAATGTTCGGCCTTGAGTAAAGTCTACTTATAGGGTTCCAGTTGAAGAAACACCCAATCTACTTCATCAAATTGATGTTCAGAACGACCTTGATCTGCTTGTTGCTTCATGCGATTCTGACCCATGACCAAATTATGTTTGAGGGTATGGACAATATCCTCTCTAACTGTAAGAGTTTGGTAAACCTCCTGAACCTTCGAGACACTAGTCATGTATGAGAGAACTAAAGGTGGATTTTGGCCATATACTACTTCAAAAGGAGTCATGCAAGTAGTTGTATGGTAAGAAGTGTTGTACCACCATTCAACTAGTGGTAACCATTGAGCCCACTGTTTTTTCCTTTCAGATGAAAAACACCTCAAATATGTTTCCAAACACGTGTTGACAAGTTCATTTTGACCATTAGTATTGATATGATAGGCAGTGTTGAGGTGCAATTTTGTGCCCTGGAGCTGGAACAACTCTCACCAAAAATTGCTAGTGAAAGTGGGATCTTGATTAGAAACAATAGAATGAGGCATGCCATAAAGCTTAAAGACATGATCCATGAAAAGTTGATCCATAATCGAGGTGGTAAATGGGTGTTGAAGAGAACATAAATGAGAATACTTGGAAAGACAATCAACGACCACCATGATGGTTGACTTATTTCCCGGTTTAGGTAAGCCAACAATGAAATCCATAGAGATATCCCTCCAAATAGATGTTGGAATCAGAAGTTGTTGTAGTGTGCCTGGGGCTTTGATTGTTTATCCCTTGTTGTGTTGACAAACATCACATTCTTCTACAAAAGTGTGAACGTCTTGTTCCATACCATCCCAAAAAAAAGAACATTTGACCCGATCTTAGGTTTTGGTAAGCCCTAACTGCCCACCTATGGGTGTAGCATGAAGCTTACAAAGCACCGTGGATGTAAGTTGTGACTATTTACATAAATAGAGACAACCTTTGTAGCAAATCTCATCATTGTCCCAAGAGTACATTGGGGAAACTGGAGAATTGGCTTGCAATTGTTGGATCAGATGCATAATTTTGGGATCTTCCAACCAGTCCTGGTGAATAACCTGGAGCCAATATGGGACAATGAAGGAGAGGAGAAAAATGAACCCTTCATCTTCATATTTTCTTGAAAGAGCGTCAGAAACCACATTTTATTTTCCTTTCTTGTAAATGATCTCATAATCATATCCAAATAGCTTAGTCACCCATTGTTTTTGCTCCGGGGATGAAGGATGTTGCTCCAAAAAATACTTGAGGCCTTGATGATCAGTCTTAATTTGGAATCGTTTCCCGAATAGATAATGACACCAACATTTTGTTTTCATATATTTATTGGCCCAAGTTTCTCTCTGATAGTTGTTTGTTGGTAAAGGCCAAAGGTCGGCTATATTGCATAAGGGATCCTTCGATTTCTCTCTCGGAAGCATCACAATCCAGGACAAAGGTCTTCATGAAATAAGGAAGGTTTGAGACATGAGTGGTGCACATAGTCGCCTTCAACGCTTGAAATCCTGATCAGCTGCGAGAGTCCAAGTGAAAGAATTCTTTTTAAGGAGAGAAGTGAGAGGCGACACAATCTTTCCATAATTATTAACAAAATTGCGATAATATCCTATTAAACTAGAAAATCACGCAATATTTTGAGAGTCTTGGGGTGAGGCCAATCCCACATAACTTCAATCTTCTTAGGATCCACCCCAACACTTCCTTGATAACAATATGACCCAAGTACTCGACTTTTGAGGCTCCAAAACAACATTTTGATTGTTTGAGGAAAAGTTGGTGCTGAGAGAGTAGATGAAGAACTCAATCCACATGAGCTAGATGGGTTGTCCAAGTTTTACTATAGATGAGAATATCATCAAAGAAAACTAAGAAAAAATGACAGAGAAAAGGACAAAATACATGATTCATGAGGCTTTGGAATGTGGAGGGAGCATTACACAAGCCAAAGGGCATGACCAAGAACTCATAGTGCCCTCATGAGTTATAAATGAAGTCTTAGGAATGTCTCTCTCTTTCATATGTATCTGGTGGTACCCATAACGAAGATCAAGTTTAGTAAAGAATAGGGCACCACTTAGTTCATTCAAGAGATCATCAATGACATGAATGCAAAATTTGTCTTTGATGGTGAGCTTGTTGAGGGATTGGAAGTCAGGACACATGCACCAAGAAGATTCTTTCTTAAGCACCATGAACACAGGAGAAGAATAGGGGCTCGTATTAGGACAGATAACGCCTAGGATGAACAATTCTTGAACAATTTTTTCAATTTCATTTTTCTAGGCAAAGTGATGACGATAGGGATAAACATTGGGAGGAAGGATGTCGGGGACGAGGGTAATGGAATGATCATGAACACCACAGGGAGGAGGAATTCCCTAAGGAGTGGAAAAAATAGCTCGATGTTTGGGGAGTATGGATTTGAGTTCAAGAGGAAAAGGGTGTCCCAGTGGTGTGAATGGAATGGAGTTGTGTAATAATTCTGGAATGACCCTTTTTTAGGAGTTTTTCCATGTGATGTGATGATCTCAGGGGAACCTGTTGTGATGCCTTGGAAATTATACGTTTTGCCCTCTTGGTTGAATTGCATGGTTAATTCCTTAAAGTCCATGAGAAGGGGACCTAGAGTCCTTATCCATTCGACACCCAACACAATGTCACAACCACCCGATAGAAAACATATGAGATTTCAGGTGGTATTGACCAATTTGGAGACACACATTTTCACAACACCCCCCACATTTCATGGACCCATCATTGGAAATCATGATTTGAAATTTGTTGATTGCTCGGATATAACAATTAGTTTCTTGGGAAATGCAATAATGAATAAAATTATGGGTGCTTCCACTGCCAACAAGGATGATGACCTTCTAATGCTTAATGAAACCAATCATCTTGAGGGTTTGGGGAGCAAAATAATATTGCTATGATGAAATGGCCAAATTCTTAACATGAAGAAATGTGTAGGAATTCTGCAACCAGAATGCAGGAGACACACTTCCACGACAATAGATCTTGTCTGTTTATGCTTCTGTCCCAAGGGTTAGGGACGAAATTGTATTGTATTTACTCATAACATGCACAGTTGAATGGAATTGTATTTTATTTACTCATATCAGTTTTTTCACACTAGATCACCCTAATTGTTCCCATTGCCCTCTCTGTGCCAGACCATCAATATCTACTCACTATTCTTTTTTTCCACTCCTCTCCATGTCCTCCTAAAACGTTGTAAAAGAAAAAACTAATTGTTCCCACTCCTCTCTATGTCAGGCCATCAAAATATCCTCACTATTATTTTTTTCCACTCCTCTCCTTGTACTCCTCAAACGTTGTAAAAGAAAAAAGTAAAAACTATTCTTTTGCAATCCTCTCCATTCTTTTTTTGCACCCCTCTCCATGTCATCTGAAACATTGTAAAAGAAAAAAGTAAAAAATATTATTTTGCAATCCTCTCCATGCATCCCTAATTGTTCCCATTCCTATGTGATGCAGGAGCATCTCCCACATCAAGCGAGCCAGCGCGGAGACAATCCGACAGCTGGACAAGCGCCAACACAAATTTTGAAATTGCCTTGAAGTTGTTGCGCAATCTTAAATGAAGTCATTAAGAAAGAGCGCACTTGTATAATGTAACCGGACCTTGAGCCTTAGTTCTCATCCTTAGTAGGTAGAAGGCATTTAAGATAGTTAATGTAAAGTAGATAGAATTAAATTCTAGCTTAGACAGTTTTAGAGCACAAGAGGGAAATGGGATATAGACACCCTCATTTTGCATTTGTAACATTATTAGAGAAGAAGCATTAGAGCAAGAGCATGCAGAGAGTTGTGTAAGAACACCCATGTACAAACATTTGAATTAATAGAAAGAGTTGATTCAATTTCATGGCTTTGTGTCTGTTCTCTGTGTATTGATGCTGAATGATATGCTCATGAATGTTTTCTTCCTGTTATACATTTGCTTTATATGCTGTGTATATGATTTCATGTTTGAATTGAAGTCTGAGAGGAAGAAGGAATGAGTTTCAATTGTTTCTCTATCTGAACAAGAGTTCCTGCAAGGAGTGCAGTCGAAGTGTCCGCAAGGAGTGCGTTGACAAAGGGTTCAGATAGGGTAGCTTTTGTTCTCATTCATCCAGAAGTGTAGACAGGCACAGGAGCCGTGCAAGAGGTGCGTAGGCCGAGTGAAGATTCAGGGTTGCGAACTTGAGCAAAGTATTGAAGGACTGCTGCTGCAGGTGTGCGCAGGGTCAAAAGGATTCAAGCACTTGTAGTGTTTGAAGGTTGCCGCAAGGAGTGCGCACAAGGAATCTTTTCTAAGACTCAGATTTATAAGAAGGCTCAGGAAAGACAAGGCCTTCGAAGTTGTTGAAGAATAGTGCAAGGGAAGTCGCAACTGGAAGAATATGGAAGGTGTCGCAAGTTTGCACGCAGGTGGATGAGTTCCGCGGAGGAACACATAGTCATTTCGCAGATTTCACCAGGAAGAACGAACGGTCAGTATTCTCCGAGGAGAATTCATGAATCTCCGTGAGCCGTTAGATCTTGTGGAGGTGCAGGGGAGATGCAGCGAAGGTATCGAAAGGTTCGAAGCTTAGGAGGGGAAGGACCGTAGATCCGAGTCACAAGGACCGTCGGATTTACACGTGGAATCGTGTATCAGGGTTTCGTAGGCGGAAATCCCGTAACCATTACAACAGGAATCGCGAAGTCACGAAACGCGATATCCCGACAGCCAAGAAGACCGTGTGGGGCCACAGGAGTCAGTGGAGTGGACAGGTGGCACACTATTTCAGGTTTTCGCAGTGAGAGGTCCCGAAACATATGCATTAGGATTCACGATATTGCGAACTCCGAAATGTCGATGGAGTAAAGGTACCATTGAAAGGTCAACTCACGAGCGCATCGGAGTTTCAGCGTATCGGGGTTCGGGAGTCAGAGAGACAAGTTGTTCGACATCGCAAGTGCCAAAATCGCGATAGGGAAAGTCTCGATAGGAGAGGGAAAATGTCAGCGTTGACTTGTGTCGGGTTTCAGGGATTCGAGAACTGAACGCTAGACCTTTGGATTCGCGAAGTCGCGAAGTCTGATCTCCCGATTTGTAAAGAAGGGGGATTCCACGAGGATTACTGTGGGTGCAGATTTCTCGATAGGGAAATATAAGAACGTTAAAGTTCTTCGGGTCGTGTGAAAGGAGAAGATCCTGTGTGTTGACGTGGACCTTCCGACCTGCGGGTTGCGAGGAAGGGCGTCGACGTCACTATGCATCCCAGGCCATCAAAATATTTCCACTACTCTTTTTTTCCACTCCTCTCCATTTCCTCTTGAAACTTTACTTGAAGTAAAATAAAAAAGTTAAACCTATTCTTTTGCACTCCTCTCTATGAGAGGTTTTCAAATCTAACCATAAGCTCATACTCCTTAGTAATTTATTAATCCAATAAATGTAAAAAAGTAAACACGTTAAGAAATACATTTATAAATACTAGGAAGTTATCAACATTAAATCATATTCATTAATTTTAAGAAGATTAAATATATTAACATTTTTAAACCAAAATATATCAACATCTTTAATTCAAGACCATAAGATTAAAATTTATAATTAAAAGATATCAACATCTTTAATTCAAGACTATAAGATTACAATTTATAATTAAAAGACTAATTAATTCAGAAAATTCCAATAGTCCAACGCCTATAGGCACAACAAATTGATTTTCAAAGATTCTGTGTACAACTATAAGGGTGGGCTGCAAAACGGTGAACGAGGAAAGTTGTCAGGCTCAATTGTAGAATTTGAAGCAAGGCCGAAGTGGGTAGTTGAATTTGGGCAAAGAAGGAACATCAGGAATATCTCAAAGAGAGAGAAAATTAGTTATTCGGGGAATCATTAAATCTCCTGTACGTAATGGTACAATAGAAGCTTTCTATGCTCCCCCTCTTTTTAATATGTAAGATGCAAATGAACTATCTACATGAACTCTTATGAACTTATCAAAATAAAATTAATATTTTTAATAAAATATTTATATAATTTATTTAATTAAAATTAATATTTTTAATAAAATATTTATAGAATTTATTTTATTTTTAAATCGAGAATATAAAAAATAAATAGAAATTTAAAACATAGATGTATGTTATTAATATAATTAAAAAAATGAAGAATTAATATTCAAGAAGGATTTTTATTAAATTATTTTTTTATAGAAATATTATTTTTCTATTTAATTATTGATGATAATGATGATGCAAAATCGTCTTTCATGATGATGATGAAAAATAGAATTGCATTTTAAATGTAAAAGTTGATGATGATGAAATATCTTCTAGATCATCATCATCATTATGATTATCAATTCTTACATTTTAAATGCAATTATATTTATCATAAGATAATAAGAAACACAATTATAATTCTCATCACATTTTAAATGCAATTCTATTTCTCATCTCACAAAGAAGATATTTCATCAATGATGATGATGAAATATTTTCTTTGTGAGATGAGATATAGAATTGCTTTTAAAACGTAAAAGTAAAAGATGATGATGGCGATGATGATGGCGATGGTGATTACTTAGATTTCTTTAGAAATTTATTTATATGATCGAAAAGAATTAAGAGAAGTATTCCAAGATCACCATAGTTTTGCTAAGTTAGAAGGTTAGGAAAGTTGGTAATCTAACAAATATTTTGAAATTGAGATTTAATCTAGGTATATGTTGAACACTCTAAGATGAAGTGATTTCCATCTTCAACCCTCATAGTGTCACAAAGATAATAGATTATTTCATCCCATAGTGTTTTGGGAATTTTCCAAAGCCCAATTTCATTATGGACCTCGTGAGAATTTTGTATTTAAGCAATGTTGATTTTCTTCTTTACACTAGTCAAAGTAGAGAGATGCTTTTGATCTTCTAGATTAGAGTTAATCACCTCTTTATGATAACATAATTTTATTTTCCCCTCTAAATGTGTATCCCACCACAAATTCTTCTTAAATTTAGATCTAATAATATGTCTACTATTATCCTTTCAGTAGTATGATTTCTTCTTTTATTCCCCAATGGTTCATCCAAGACTAGAAATCATTATGCCATCCTGTTTTTAGTGAAATGTAGTTTTGGCTAGAGTTTGAAACAATTTTGGGAAGCCTCTTGTCTTCCATTTTGTTTAAATTGTTCTTATACATTAGTAACTAGTCATAGCCATGCTCTCAATGGGGGAAAGACTTGTTTCTATAAGGAGGATATGATAGGGTATATTTCCTTTAATTTTGAGATTATAAGTTATAAAACTATTTTGTGTCTGCTCGAGCTTTCTCCATGACTCTTTAAAGATATTGCACCCCCAAAATTGTAGTCCATATAAAATAAAAAGAGTAACAAGAGTCTCAAAAACGATTTTTTTCTTATTTTATATTCAAAGTTTTGTTGATTTACAATTGTTTTCAAGCCCATAATAATATTTCTAATATACATTTATCATTTTCTCAATGATATAGTTCCATTTGAGCTTATGATGAATATCAATTCCAAGATATTAGTATGAAGGAACTTCCTCCAAGTTTTTGTTGTCATATACAAAAGTATAGTAGGTGATCTTATTGGATTTAATTATCATAAATTTTATTTTGTTAGAATTAATAGTCATATGTACATATTAGAGAATAAATCCTTGAGAATTCTTAGTTGCTACTCGAGATCATAGGGACTCCTCACCATAAGAAAAACATGACTAGCGTAAAGAAGAAGAATGATGACTATAGTAGCGAGAACTCTGTTGGCACAACCTGTTTCTTCCAAACAATCTTTGAAATTGTCAATGTACATGCCAAAATGGTTGGGGACATGAGACAACCTTTATTAACTCACATATGATGATTAACGAGAGTAAAATTCCACCTAGTCTACTCTCTGAGGCAGTTACAGGAGTGAAATGCCACCTAGCTTAGTTAACTAGTCTATCAATCTTCAGTTGACTGAACCAGAGTGAAGTGAGGATCCCAAGGACAATGCGCGTTAGTTGGTGATGATCCCAATGTTGCATGGTGACAATACCAATGTAGCATCTAGAATCCACTCAACTAATTAAACTGAAGTGAAAACTAAAGAGAATATTCTCCCTAGAGGAACATTCTTCCTAAAATATAGGAGACTGAATAATGACTAATAAACATAGGATCAACCTTAGGAAAAATAAATATGAAGTGTGTGTGAAGTAACTCCAACAATTAGAAGCATACCGAATGGCTTTGTTCTTCTAAAGGTTTGTTCTTCTATTTTTCTTTTTACATAACACCTCCACAAAGAACTTATTAATAAACATAGAAAGGATTATTGTAAAACCATGATAAAAATCTTTGTTATATTTAAATTATTCATGTATACATATAATTTAATAATTTTAATTCAATTAAATTAATAAATTTTTAGTATATATATATATATATATATATATTACTGTTCTACATCTCATATGTAGAATGTATACGCATTTTTCATATATTTATTTGATTTAGTTATAATTTAAATATTAAAATATTATTTTATTAATAAGTAATATTTAAAGTAACTAAATTTATTTATTATAAATTTAATTGGTTTATATATATAGATTTACTTATATGTAGAATGTAGAATGTATAACAATCTTTTATATACATTTATTTGGTTTAGTTTTAGTTTTAAATAGTAAAATATTATTTTATTAATAAAATAGATAGAAAAAATATTGAGGGGGGTTGGAAGAATGGTGAGTGAAGCAGGTTAGCTAACTAGGATTGTTGGTGTAGGGTTTCAAGCTAAGTGTGAGGGGAGAATGATAGGAAATAGAGTATGGGAATGGCGATGCTAGAATCTGTTGGGGGAGGCAAATCAGGGTCCTCTGCTCACCCCAGAGACAAAGGATAGAGGGAACCACTAACTTTCAAATATGCAGTGTTGGGAAAGGAAGAAAAACAAGCTGAGGATATGGAAATGGGGGGTGTAGTAAAGGGTAATAATGATGGTATTATCGAGCCAATAAAAACTAGATCTGACAAACACAAAGTGAATGGCTCCCATGCATGAAGAAAGGAAAATCCAGGGTATGAGGTTACTTCTCCTAGTATTGGTAACTATATCTAATACATGAAATATCATGCTCTAATAGGAAAATTTATGGGGATTTGGCCATCGAAAAAAACTCTCATGGGTTGGGTGAGCTCTTGGTGAAATGTAAAGGGTCAAGTGAATACAAAGTTGGGATTCAAGTGTTTATTCAAAACAATATTTTCTAACCCTTTGGATAGAGACAAAGTATTTGAATAAGGCCCATATTTCTTCAATTCTGTAGGCCTCCATCTTTGCTACTGGACAAAAATATTTTCTCCATAGAAAGAGAACTTCATGGTGGCTCTGGTCTAGATAATATTGTACTCGTTGCCACAATAATTCTAGGAAATAGAGACCCTGGAAGGAATAGGAAACACGTTAGGATAATACATCAAGATTTATGAGGTCACAAAGATTGCTAAATACAATTTGTACACTCGGATTTGTCTCTACATGAACATTGTAGGATCTCTCCTGGAGGAAATAACAGTGGCGTACCAAGACAACGAATGGAGGCAGACCTTAGACTATGAGCATATCCCCTTTAGGTGAATAAAATGCAATGCCCATGGTCATTTGTTCAGAGATTGTCCCCCAAATATAAAGCATAATGACAATAAACTTCAAGAAGGAATAGATGCATAAGTATTCTCTAAGATGAAATTGAAGCGTAAGGTGGGATGAAGACCTAGAAATCCAATGGAAAAGGAAGAAGATAACAATAAAAAAAATTTAATTCCATGGTGGAGAAAAACTAATAAATTGAGGAGAAAACCTAAGAGGAGCCAAAGAAAAAGGAAGCACAAATAAAGGAAACCACAAAAAAAACTCAGAAACCAAATATAAAACAAAAACTAGTGGATAATATAGAAATGGAGCTTGAGATGCAAGATCAGGTAGAGCAAGATCCAAATTGAGAGGACTAAGTCCAAGAGGGAACATGCACAAATGCATTACAACCAAAAAATATGAGATGTGAAAGAGACAACTTCCTACTAAACCATACCTCATGTGGATTCGAGTCGACTAGAACTGATGAAGGGGACCTATTTACCAAATATCTTGCAATGTGGACTTCTTCTAACCATAATTATTGTGTGAATCCAACACTACTGAGCATGCTCCTTGATTTTTACATCAACTCCCTATTCATTATCTCAGTAACTCCATTCTATTGCAACATATATGGTGTGGTATTTAGGCATGTTATGCCACATTGTTTGTAGAACTACTCAAAATATTTACCATAGAATTCAACTCCATTGTCAGTTCTTAGCACCTTGATTTTTTACTCTCTCTGGTTTTCCACAAGATATTTGAACTCTTTGAATTTGTTGAAAACTTCATATTTCTTCCTTAGGAAATATAGACTTTTAAATTACAATATGGAAAACCTTCGACCATGACTTTTTTGTGCATAAATCGAAGTCCTGTTTCCCCAATATGTCCCATCCTATGGTGCCATTACATGGTAAGGTTGAATAAACAAGGAACATTTGATTCGGTTGGAGTCGAGTAAACCCAAGTTGAGTCGAGTCAATTCACAGTCAATTTGACGTTAGAGATGACAATTTTGTTGCATCGAGTCAAGTCGACACTCCCCAACAACTTGTACAAGGTTACAATAGGGACTCCTCTCATTAATATCATCAAAACCCTAACAATGTTTCACGAATCCTTCTAAAATAAAGTGTGCACACATGCATCACCCATTTTGCTGACAGGTATTAGATTTATGCCAAACCTAGAATATATAACACACCTAGAAGGGTTCTACTCCTCCCATCTTGTAGAATCAATCAGACCCTTACTAATCTAACAATTTTGGTTATTGAGTTGTACCCCAAGAATACATCTCCTCCTTTGTATATCTGATAATTACATAACCAGTCCTTTTCAGATGTTCCTAAGTCAATCAACCAAACATCATGCTCTAACTATGTACTAGTCAATGCGAGATACACATCTCCCTCTTTTTCTGAAGAATTATTTCCTTCATTCGGTTGATTACCATCGGATATAAGAGATTTCTCACAATCCTTCAACTTGCATTCCCTTTTGTAATACCTAGCTTTACCACACTTCCATCATCGTCTCATCGACTGAACCAAGGATTTACATCAAACCTTTAACTTAGACCATTGACCGAAGAATTTACCTTTACCTATGTTGACCAGTCAATTTCTCACCATCATGGAATCCTTGATCGATCCTTCCATGTTCTTCCACCTATTTTCCTCTTATAGCATAGATGGAACCATGTCTTCAAGCATTAATGTGGTCACATTAATCCCAACAAACACGATTAGACTATCCCATGAATCTAGCAGAGAACAAAATAGACCGATACATTTCTCCTCCTCAATGATTTTAATATCCATAGACAGTAACCAATCTATCATAGTATTGAACTCATTCAGGTGCTCCGTTACTGAGCCACCATCACTCATCCTCATAATATGCAGTTTTGTCTAAATAAACATGTTGTTTACTAGGGATTTTGACTTGTACAAGCTTCCCAACTTTTCCCAAAATTTATTTTTCGTGTCTTCACCTAAGACATTTAGTAGTACCAAATCTGCAAGACAAATTCAAATCACTCATTTCCCTTATTTCGAGTTTCTCCCATTCCTCCTTCAACATAGTACCTGTTGGAATTTTTTTGAGACTCAAAACCATCCACTATTCTTGATATACAAGGAGATCTTCTATTTTAAGCTTCCACAACTCAAAATTTTCACCATCAATTTTTTTGACCTATATCCTTGAACTACATTCTATTATTTTAAGAACAGATTCAAGATCATTGTCTTACAACTTCCACTATACCTAGGTTTATCTCAGATCTAGGATCTACTTAACCTTTCTTTTATATGACTTGTACAGAGAAAAACAAAGAGCTTTGATACCACTTTTAGAGAAAATAATGCTTACACTAAACCGACTAGAAAAGAGAATACAAAATTAAACATAAGTAATCAACGGAAATCACACAATACACACAGATTTTACCTTGGGAACCCTTAACCATAAAAACCAACATTCCTTGAGTGACTCATGCTCTCTTGTTGTATTATTCTTTCATAGAATAAAGAGTTGCATGACTAACCTTTTTCTACACCTGAGACGCAATCATCATCCTATTCTCTTGCTCTTATGCAAGAAAAAACCTACAACCAATTCATCTTCATCTGCATGACCATTATATACCTCTCAAATACGAGAGTTTCAAATCACTGAGAATTAGAATAATCTTTTACAATATTACAACACACCATATTTATAGGCTTCATGACATGCAAATCCGTAATTCATGGCTCCCAAAAATGGTTACAATTCCATGTAGATAATTGGATGAAATACTGAGGATCTCAGGATTCATTTACAACAACTACCCAATCTACCTCTATTCATCTCTTTCGGTCAACTACCAGTCAACCTCCTATTAAAATCCATTCAACTCTAGTTGTCGACCCAACCTTTGACTTAACTAGACCATGAACTTGACTTATCTATCCAATCAAACATTCACCTAGTTGATTTACCTCGACCAACTAGTCGATTGATTGTGTTTTCAATACAAAGAGTATAACAACCCAATATTGCTACTACTATCTGACCCATTACTACATGTTATACCTATCATTATACTAACCTAAATTTGAATAATAATATTGACTTTGTATCTCATTTTGTGGTTAGAGGGTGTATTTCTCAACAAAATATACAACTAATAGTATGTTATCGAGGGGAAAGGTATCCCATAATTCCACAAGGATATATTGAACATAGAACTAGTTGTTTTCCAAAAAGTCCTTGATGAAATTGCATACTTGTACCTAGTGACACAAAAATCAGGGCATAATTACAATGTTATCTTTTAAAACTATATGTAAAACTTTTGGGTGCAATTTTAAGTAATGTTTCCCCTTAAGTACATAACATTGAACTGGAACATCACCAATTGCTACCATTTTTCTTCATTTCCCACCATATAGTTCATCAGTAGCATATTTGAAGTTCCACATGTCAACCACCATCTTTCCAAATTTTTGGTTGTCACTTTCATGAATGCACTAGATTAATAATGGAAATCCATTGCACGTGGGGCATGTCTTATCTAAAAAATATTTTTCATAATATTGTTTTTCATCAAGCCTTGGACACATGATGTTATGAATAAAGTCTTTTGATGAAATTGGAAATGGTATGGTCAAGCATTCCTAAACATGGTTAGTATGCAAAACACAAAAAATGTGTATATGTGTGTGTCATAATAATAACCAAATTATATCTAGTATCTACAAGAGCATTATGTGTCATGTGATCTATGCATTTTCAAGCATACCAAGGTTTTCATTTCTTGAAATATATTTGGCCTAGGTTCAACTCATTGTTCTCATTTTTTAATATCTCATACATTTTTGTCTGTTTCATGTCAAGAAAGTGTTTAATATGGGTTCATGGTTGTTGGAAGCTCTTCTAAAATTTAGTACATCCTTCTAATCAGATGAAGGCCTAGCATTTTCATGTCAAAACATTTGGACTAGCCCCTTAACATCTTCAATTAGGTTCATGTCGAAATGAGGAAACCTACCAATGAAGGTCCAATAATTTGGTTTACCAAGGTTTTCAAGGATTTATCTTCTAATATAATACTCTCAAAGGATTTTTCCTCTCAATTTAAAAATGATAGATGTGTTTGTGAGAAAACAATGTTTACTTTTTGTCGTGTTTACAAGAAATTTTGACAATACACGATGGGTTGCATTATGGTATTTTGAATGAGTATTGTTTCCAATTGTATTAAAAGAAAATTAAATATTTATAACAACATGATTAGTGGTATTTTAACTTTAGTGTGTGATTTAACAAGGCCAAAAATAAATTATGTTTAGATGTATCACTTTTCAATTCAAAATAGTCTTTAATATTTTTTTTTCACTACCAATCAATAGTTTTTCATGTAACCTTCCTTCAAGTATCCTTAGATAAATTCATGTGAACATGTCTAGGATTTTTTTTCTAGACACTAGTTAGATGACGTAAGGAGGGTGGAAAAATATTTTGGAACCCATCGCCATGAAATTGCAAAAATTCATTGGGAGATCTAGCACTTCATTTACATAATGGTCAATATTGGTAGTGCACTAGACATTTTGTGTTTAGTATGATGAACATCTAATTATTCAAAATTAGTTTACACCATGGGATCTTCTTCACTAGAACTTTGCATAAAATTCCGATGTCTAAGTTCTTCCTATGTATACTTAACATCATGTAAAATTTTCAGATGTCTAAGTTCTCCCTATGTATACTTAACATCATGTAAACTTTTCATGTCTTCTTCAACTTGATCATTGTTTATTGATGGAGCATTGGTTGGAGGTTCACTTCATGTCAAAATTAGAAAGGATTTCATTGGATGCACATGCTCCATCTATGGTGTTGAAGTAGAGATAAACATAGAATTCATTATGCAAGGAACTGAGGTGGTCATTGATGGATGCCTAGGTTTTTCCATAACCAAATTTTCCTTTTCTCTTAGTTCATTGACATTTTTAGTGGGTTGCTCCTTCCTATCGAAATTTATTTCTTGGTTGAATTTGTTTTCCATATTCACAAGGATCTAATTCAACAAGAAATTAATATATTTTTCTTCCCAATAACATTAAACAAAAAAAATGGATTGCAACAACAATATTTCCTAGGAAATGCTGATGTTTTTGCAAACAACACCTTTCTTTCTAGAGATAATAACATTGGGATTTGTGTTCTTTTTTTTATACAAGTTGGAACATATGGATGTTATTGGTGCACAAGTTTTAATATTGTGTGCATGTTAACAAAACATGCATATTGTTGTTACAAAAGGTTAAAAGTCGGCCATTAAAACATTACTCAATATTTCAATCAACTTCCAAGGTTCTTCCATGTCTAGTACAGAGAGAGTTAGCTAACTTGGGGTATTTTCCCTCAGAGTTGAATATGGGTCCCACTAAAATGTTTCATGCACCACATATGGGTCTTGACAATCCATATTATATTGAGAACAAAGTCGAACACAAGAAAAAATATAGAGAGTACAACAATACCATGAAACCCAAATTCTATTATTGAATAAAATAGCAGAATACTATAGAACACAAACTGGCTAGAATGGTGGTATCTTATCTATGAAGAGAAAGAGATGTCAGCTACGCTTATTCACAAAAACATGATTACAAAGAGGCAAAAAATGGAATTTTATCATGACTCATAAAAAAAATGAGGAAACAAACCTAATCATCAAAACCCTAACCCTAGAAGATGAAACACCAAAAAGTATTATGGGCCCCAAGGTGACTATTTGATACGTCAAATTCTCAGAGGTGCAAATTTCACATACAATCCCTGTTTGGTTGCACAAAATCTTGTTGGAAAGAATTATCCAAGGATTAAAACTTTTGGTTGGGGATAGGGAATTCCATTGCGACCTGTGGCCCCTTGAATGTCCAAAAACACCATTAAGGGCCTTGAAACGACCCAAGAAGTTTGGGACCTAGAAAACTATAGAACAACTGCAAAGGAGATAGAGAATCATTGAGTCAGTGGAAGATGTGCATAGCCAACAATATCCACCTAGATCACCTAAGGCCTTGACCATAGGTTTGGTAGGAAAAAATATTCTCGGGATCTTAACATAGATTCTCAGGTTCAAGCCCCATGAACTCATCCATAGAAAACTACATAGGAGCATGTATGTTTTTTGGGAACTTAATGATCATTAGAGAATGAAAAAGAGTATCTTAGGATTGTACTGAATCCTCTCAAGACCAAGATCCTTGAACGAATACTCAAACCAACATGTTGGAACTTTGTAGGGTTTCTTTGGTCTTTAAGTGGGATATAGGTACCATGATTAGGATTTGTGCACTAGAAATGTTTGTCAAGGAATACATTTTTTTAGGGGAAATAAAACCTTTAAGTTATACTAAAAATTATTGAGCTTGAACACAATGAAAAACACCTAGAAACCATGACATAAGTCCTCTCTAGTGAGCCCTTGATATCCAATTTGAATACGGGTACCATTATGGGGTCTTGAGAATCATTGATGGGTCTTTGTTCTATGACCATAATCATGGGAGGGACACAAGAGAATCTATCCATAAACATTTATTCTCATGTTCAAGCACCATGGAAAATTCCTCAAACATCCACATATATCCTCTATTGATTATTAATTGCCTACAAAGGTTCTATGGGAACCATCACTAGGCTAGTTGTGCACCAAGAATATTTCTATAGGCATAGCCAAGGTCACAGGTGGATAATAATGGGCCTTGCACCATAAATTATGATTGTTAAGATTAATCACCATGAAAAATACCTTATGCCCATAAAATGTATAAGGCTATAGTGATAAATTCATCCTTGAACAACCACATGAGACCCTTGTACAATATCTATGGCCTCTTAAAGGGATATGTGTGCCATGATTAAACTAGGAAACCTTTCCTAAACAAAAATGTGTTCCAATCCGTGAATCATGATCAAGGCCATGGTAGAGTTTATTTAGCATTTGAGTGGGACATAAGTGCCTTGAGTAGGTTTTTTTCATTAGAAATATAGGTCAAGGTCTAAACATGGTTAATGAGGAAAAAAGGGGTATAATCCAAAAATGAACCTTCTAAAGATTAAGAACTATGGTTACAAAAGCACAATGTTTGGTCCTTAGGACCTAAATATCG
This sequence comes from Picea engelmannii, assembly GCA_009831015.1. Taxonomy (NCBI): domain Eukaryota; kingdom Viridiplantae; phylum Streptophyta; class Pinopsida; order Pinales; family Pinaceae; genus Picea; species Picea engelmannii. The sequence goes on along the minus strand of ML781611.1, from coordinate 297,344 downwards.
ATTCTCAAGATTTATTGACATGAAAAACACCTAAAAACCATAACGCAAACCCTCTTTATGGTGTCTTTAGCATCAAAGTTGGATATATATGACAATAGGAGCTTTTGTTCACCAAGGATGGATTGTAGGGATTTGAACATGGTCATGGCAAGAAAGAAAGGGCATTGGGATATTGTTGATTCTTCTATGTCTCAATATCCTTGAACAAGTATTCAACCCAACACATGAGTCCTTTGTAGAGGTTTTCTGTAGGAATTTGAGCAAGATATGAGAGCCATGAGTAGGTTTTATGCATTGGAAATCGATCTGGATGCCTAAACATGGAAAATCGGGTAAACAAGGGATTTAATCTATAATTGAACCTTCTGAATCTAAAGTTACATCAACAATCCCTAGACATAACAACAAAAAATCCTCACTAGGAGGTTTTTACCCTAGGAGTTATATATCAGTTGCCACTAAGATGTTTCAAAATCTATAGATGGATTTTAAGGCCTTGAACTTAGTCATGGTAGGGAAATAAAATCCTCAATCCCTTGAAATTGTTAGAGGGAGGGAAACAATGACCATAAGACCTGAACATAACTTCTTAGGCTCAACCCCCATGAACACACCCCCAAACCACTACACATGAACATGGATGGTTTGTGAGGAATTCACCATCATCAAAGATCGAAAGAAAGCGTCTTATGATCTTATTCAATTTTCTTAATATTAATATCCTTGAAAAAGTACTTGAATCGACATGTAGGAACTTTGTAGGAAGTCTTTGTCCTTTGACTAGGATACATGCACCATGAGTAGTTTTTATGCACTAGAAATGTGTGTTGAGGCATAACAATGGTCAGGGAAAAAAAAACATCCTTAAGCTCTATTTAACGTTATCAATCTTGAGAACCATGAACAACACCTAGAAACCATGACATGAGCACTCTCAATGGAGTCATTGATAAATGAGTTAAGTATGGGAACCATTATGAGGTATAATTAATCATGAATGGGTTTCGAGTCTGTGACCATGTTTATGGGATAGAGACAAAGGAATATGGATCTAAATCTTTCTTCGTAGGTTCAATTTCCATGGATGAGTCCTCAAACCACCACATCAGACCTTTCCTGGTTATCAGTGACCTCCAACGGTGTTATAGGTGCAATCACTAGGTTAGTGTTTCACCAAGAATGTGTTCAAAGGTCTAACCAAGGAAATGAGAGAAAAATAATGGGTCTTGCATCCTAAATGATGATCTTTATAATTAATCACCATGAACAACACCTATTATGCACAAAGCTTCCAATTAGACTATAGTGTTGAACAAAACCTCAAACAACCACATGATACCCTTGTACCATATCTCTAGCCTACTAGAGGGATATCACCACCATGATTGAAATAGAACACATTCCTTGAATGTGAATTCATCTCGGGCCCACACCATGAATCATTCTTGAGGCCATAGTCAACGTTCCTTAGAATTTGAGTAGGATATGAGTTTCATGAGTAGGTTTTTTGCACTAGACATGAGTTTCAAGATCAAACATGGTTAGAGGGGGAAACAAGGATCTTAGGACCTTAATGATCCTTATAGATATCAAGCACTATGGTTAGGGGAGGAGAGAACTTGGTCCTTAGGCCATAAATTCTACTTCTTGGGATTAATCACCATGAAACACATTTGCAAACCACAACACAAACCCTCTATAGGGGATCATTGGCATCAAATTTGGATATACATATGATTGGGAAATTTTTCACATGAAGGATGGGTCACAAGGTATTTAACATGGTAAAGGAAGGAAAATAAGAACCTTGTAATATTATCAAATGAGTCCTTGAACCAACACATGAGTCCTTTGTAATGTTTTTTCACAAACCTTTGAGTGGGATATGGGTTCCATGAGTAGGTTTCATCCACTAGAAATGGGTTTGGATACTTGAACATGGCCAAGAGGATAAATAAGGGCCTTAATCCATATTTTATCCTTATTGAGCTCAAACACTAAGAGAAAAACATAGGCGTAGTGACTTGAGCCCTCACTACGGGGTGTTTTCCCTGGAAGTTGGATATGAGTGCCATTAAGATGTTTCATGCAACATCGTTGGGTATTGAGTCCCCAACCATAGTCATGGTGGGGAAACAACATCCCCAGGCCTTCGAAATTGGTTGGGGGAGGGAAGAAACAACCTCAAGCGATAAGCATAGCTTCTTCGTCTCAAGTGCCATGAATACATCATCAAACCATCACATGAGAGAATGGATCATTTGTGGAGACTTAACCATCATCAAAGACTAAAAAGAAATTTTTTATAATCTTATTGAAGAGTATTAAGATCAATAGCATTGAATAAATACTAGAGACAACATATAAGAACTTTGTAGGGGGTCTTTGACCTCTGAGTATGATACATGCACCATGAGTAGGTTTTGTGCATTGGAAATGTCCATCGAGGCATAACCATGGTGAAGGGGGAAGTAACAACCTTAAGAGTTTATTGAACCTTTTCAATCTCAAGAACATGAGCCCTCTCTATAGAATTGTTCACATATAAGTTGAATATGAGTGCCATTTTAATGTCTTGGGCATCGCATATGTGTCTCATGGATATGACCATGATTGGGGGAGGGAAATAATAACCTCTAGTTCTAAACCTTTCTTTAGAGGCTCATGAATCATGGAAAAGTCCTAGAACCACCACATTATACCTTTGTTAGTTATCAATTACCTCCAAGTGTGATGTGCACACCATGATTAGGTTAGTTGTGCACCAAGAATGGGTATAGATCTTTAACTAAGGTCGTGAGAGAAAAACAAGGGCCTTGTTTCCTAAATGATGCTTCCTAGGCTTAATTTGTTGGAATACTAAGAGAGGGGGATGAATCAGTATGAGCACTTTTGACGCAGCCGCACTCCTCGGAGCACGTCCGCTTCTCCAGGACCTTCTTTCCCCTCGGCCCGAAGAACTCAAAGGTTCTTTTGATTCCCTATTGGGAATCTTCCTTACCCATAGATTCTCTTCACGCGATTCCCCCTTTCCTTTGCTTGTCGGGGAATCGGGACTCGCGACTTCGCAAGTCTAGTGATCGAATGTTATACTCTCGGATCTCCGAGATCCTATATGAGTCAATGTTGACTTCGGCCTTCTTCTATCGGGACTTCGGCTCTATCGCGACTTCGCTACTCGTGACACCAAACACTTGGGTTTCCAGCCTCCGCTACCCGATGCGCCGAAATGCCGATGTCGAGACTTCAGACGTCACAGGATCGCGAATCCGGATATCCAATGCTCGGAACTTTTCACGGCGAAACCCCGATAGCTCGCGTCACTTGCCACGTCACCAACTCCTGTGGCCCACACTATCCTTTAACTTATTGGGAGATCGCGTATCTCAATATCGCGATTCCCGTGGACAAATCCTCGACTCTTTTCTCGCGAAACCCCGATGGGCGATCTCGCGATGGATCCAACGGCCCTGACTAGCTTGGATCAACGGCTTGATCTGTCCTGAGCTTCGAACCTCTCCACACTTGCGCTGTAACTTTCTCGCACCCCTGGGAGATCTGACGATCCACGGTAGCTCGCGGATTCTCCTCGGAGAATACCGACCGTCCACTCTTCTTTACACAATCCACGAACAAGAAGTGTCTCTCCACGAGACTTGTTCGCCAACCTGCATCTCTTCCTTGCAAGCCTTCCAGGCACGACTTGTCTATATTTTCCTTCGATGAACTTGAAGGCCTACCCTTCCTGAGCTTCCTCACGACTTTAAGTCCTTTCAAAAACTTCCTTCCACGCACTCCTTGCGGCAAATCTTCAACAACGTCTAAGTGTTGAAACTTCGACTCTGCGCACTCCTGCAGCAACAGCCTTGATTCCCTTTGCTCAGAATCACAACTCTGAGACTTCATCTAGCCTGCGCACACCTTGCACGACTCCTCAACTCAACTGTACCTCTAGGAACTTAGAACAAAATTTATCTCTAACTAAACCCTTTTGTCAACGCACTCCTTGCGGACGATTCAACTGCACTCCTTGCAGGAATTCTCTGGTTGAAGATAGAGAAACAATTGAAACTAACTCCTTGTCCCCTTCAGATTTCAATTCAACCATGAAATCACATACACAACATATAAAAGCAAGTGTATAACAGGAAGCAAACATTCATGAGCATAACATCAATACACAGAGAGACAACACAAACCATGAATTTGAATCAAAGATTTCTTCTATTAATTCAAATGTCTATACATGGGTGTTCTTCATACAATTCTCTGCGTGCTCTCTCTTCTGAATGCTCTCAATTATTTTACAATGTACAAAGGAGGGTGTCTATATCTCGTTTCCCTCTTGTGTTCTAAAGCTATCAAATCTTAGAATTAAATTCCTATCTACCAGCATTAACTACATTAAATGCCGACTATCTACCTAAGGACGAGAGCTATCCGCTCAAGGTCCATTACAATATACAAAGTGCGCTTCATTAAATCCATGCATTAATGTTTGCGCAACAATATCAAGGTGTTTCAAAATTTTGTGCTGGCGCTGTCCAGCTGTCTTCCGCTTTCGCGCTGGCTCGCTTGATGTGTTGGCGATGCTCCTGCATCAACTTTTACCACTTTTAACCACAATATATAAAATTCAACTTTATGAGAGAACTGAAGGTGGTTTTTGTCCATATATTGGTTCAAAAGGAGTCACATGAGTAGTTGTATGGTAAGAAATGTTGTACCACCATTCAACTAGTGGTAACCATTAAGCCCACTGATTTTTCTTTCAGATGAAAAACACCTCAAATATGTTTCCAAACACTTTTTGACAACTTCAGTTTGACCATGAGTCTTGATATGATAGGCGATGTTGAGATGCAATTGGCTGCCCTGTAGCTGGAACAATTCTTGCCAAAAAATTCTAGTGAAAGTGGGATCTCGATCAGACACAATAGAATGAGGCATGCCATGAAGCTGGAAAACATGATCCATGAGAAATTGAGCTACAGTGGAGGTAGTAAATGGGTATTTAAGATCACATAAATGAGAATACATGGAAATATGATCAACGACCACCATGATGGCTGACTTATTGCTCGATTTAGGTAAGCCAACAATGAAATCCATAGCGATATCCCTCCAAATAGCCGGTGGAATCAAAAGCAGTTGTAGTGTTACAAGGGATTTGATTGTTTCTCCCTTGTTGCATTGACAAACATCACATTCTGCTACAAAAGTGTGAACGTCTTGTTTCATACCATCCCAAAAAAAAACGTTTGACCCAATCATAGGTTTTGGTAAACCTTGACTGCCCAGTTGTGGGTGTAGCATGAAGCTCATAAAGCACTATTGATTTAAGTTGTGACTTTTTAATTCAACACAAACAACCTTTGTAATGAAGATCATCATTTTTCCAAGAGTACCCTAGGGAACCTGGAGAATTGGCTTGCAATTGTTGGATTAAATGAAAATTTTTGGGATCTTCCAGCGATTCCCAGCGAACAACTTGGAGCCAATATGAGACAATGAAGGAGAGGGAAAAAAGGAACCCTTCATCCTCATATTTTCTTGAAAGAACGTCAACAACCACATTTTATTTTTCTTTCTTGTAAATGATCTCATAATCATATCCAAATATCTTAGCCACCCATTTTTGTTACTATGGGGATGAATAACGTTGCTCTAGAAAATACTTGAGGCTTTGATGATTGATGTTAATTTAGAAGCATTTACCCAATATATAAGGGCGCTAGAGATCCACTACATGCATAATGTCCAACATTTCCTTTCTGTAGATTGATTGGCCCAAGTTATGCTCTGATAGTTGTTTGTTGGTAAAGGCCAAAGGTCGATCATCTTGCATAAGGACTACTCCCATTCCTCTACGGGAAGCATCAAAATCCAAGACAAAATTCTTCATGAAATCAGGAAGGGCTAGGACATGAGTGGTTCACATATCCACCTTCCAATTGTGAGAGTCCAAGTGAAAGAATTCTTTTTAAGGAGAGAAGTGATAAGAGACGCAATCTTTCCATAATTCTTAACAAAATTGCGATAATATCCTATTAACCTAGGAAATAATGCAAGTTTTGAGAGACGTGGGGTGAGACCAATCCTGCACAACTTCAATCTCATTAGGATCCACTTTAACACCTTCCTTGCCAACAATATGACCCAAGTACTTGAATTTTGAGGCTCCAAAAGAAAATTTAGATTGTTTGAGGAAAATTTGGTGTTGAGAGAGTAGATGAATAAATCTATCCACATTAACTAGATGGGATGTCCAAGTTTTACTATAGATGAGAATATCATCAAAGAAAACTAAGACAAAATGACATAGAAAAGGAAGAAAGACATTAGTCACGAGGCTTTGGAAAGTGGAGGGAGCATTACACAAGCCAAATGGAATTACCAAGAACTCATAGTGGTCCTCATGAGTTTGAAATGTTGTCTTAGGAATGTTTGCCTATTTCATATGTATCTAGTGGTAGCGAGAACAAAGGTCAAGTTTAGCAAAGAACAAGGCACCACTTAGTTCATCTAAGAAAACATTAATAACATGAATGGGAAATTGATCTTTGATGATGAGTTTGTTGAGGGAATGGAAGTCAGGACACATGTGCCAAGAGCCCTATTTATTATGTACCATGACCACAGGAGAAGAATAGGGGCTCGTACTATGACGGATAACGCCTGCGGCGAGAAATTCTTGAACAATTTTCTCAATTTAATTTTTCTGGGAAAAATGATGATGATAGGGAAAAACATTTGGAGGTAGGATTTTGAGGACGAGGGGAATGGAATGATCATGAACACCACGGGAAGGAGGAATTCCATGGGGAGTGGAAAAAACAACTTGATGTTTGGAGAGGATGGATTGGAGGTCAGGCGACATAGAGGGTGTCTCAATGGCGTCAATGGAATGGAGTTGTACAATAATTTAGGAATGAAATTTTTTTTGGATCTTTTCTATGTGATTGGAACTAATGATATCAGGGGAACCTAGTGTGATTCCTTGGAACTTATACTATTGGCCCTCCTCGTTGAATTTCATGGTTAATTCCTTAAAGTCCATGAGAATGGGACCCAGAGTCCTTATCCATTCGACATCCAACACAATGTCACAACCACTCATGTCGATAAAAAACATATGAGATTTTAGGTGGTACTGACCAATATTGAGATGCACATTTTCACAATGCCCTCCACATTTCATTTACCCGCCATTGGAAATCATGATTTGAAGGTTGTTGATTGCTCAGATATAGCAATTAGTTTCTTGAGAAACGTGGCGATGAATAAAATTACGGGTGCGTCCACTGTCAACAAGGATGATGACCTTCTAATGCTTAATGTAACCAATTAGATTGATGGTTTGGGGAGAATAATAATACTGCAGTGACAAAATGGCCAAATGATTAATAGGAAGAAATGTGTAGGAATTTCGCAACCAGAATGTAGGAGGCACAATTCCACGACAATAGATATTTTTTGTTTTGTTTATGTTTATGTCCCAAGGGTTAGGGTATTTAGGGTTTCTAGAGAGAAGATTTTTCCCTGTGCTATAACTCTCTGATATATCTGCGGGGTCCAACAATAGTACTCAACCCAATATCTCAAGGCACCAAAAAAGGAGGCTAGATCGTTCCCTTAGTCGTACTACCCGACTACCCAGTTACTAGAGAGTATCTTCCCAAGTGTTGTTCTCAATGGCACTATAGCAGTTAGGTGGATGATTGGTTGATCTACAGAGGGATTCAAGATATTTAGGTCGATCTGTATACATGTGTTGTCATATGTGCTACCACTCGAAGGGGTACCAACATGGATTACGAGGGTGGCCAACAATGTGCAGTTAAGTTCCACTTGTATTTCCTGCATGTATGCTTCCCTGACCATGAATTTATGCATTGAGCGACAACTCTTTGTAGCTTTAAGATGTCGGAATACGTCTCTACCCTGGAAAAAAAAAAAGCCCACAATTTTATGTCAAGGAAAGTGCTCTGATACCACTTGTAAGGTACTAGATCTATTATAGTAGCCGAAAAAAGAAATATTGCAGAGAACAACAATGGAACAACACAATAGATTAAACCACAAAACTAGAATAATACATTTATTGATAGGAAACAATGTTCACTTGCCTCTTCAAGGGGGAAACCTCCAATAGAGCAGTGCTCTATTACAATAATTCTCAACAAAAAACTTATCATACCCTCAACTCCTATTTTTTATAAATCTATCTACCAAAAGAACATTCTATAGGAAGATATTCTAGAAGTGGAAGTTTTTATTAGGTCTTCTTACATTTGACTTATTCTTACTTATTACTAAGCCTTATTAATATTGGCCTTCATTACATGGAAAATATATTATTCTACCTATGTGAGGGGTTAGGGAGTTTAGGTCCCTAACAAACACATTCATTGGAAGCACAAACTTCCAAATTCTCTAGCTACAAATGGAAGGTGGCATCAACTCCCTATTCTCAGACTCCAATCTGAAGGAAGCTACAACTACCTAAATTATTTGGCCCCAATAAGAAGGAGGCTACAACCCTCTGATTATCAGGATCCAACCTGAAGGAAGCTCCAACTCCCTGTGTTCTCCGACACAAACCGGAAGGAGGCTACAACCCCCTTTTCTTTCCCCATCTGGTCGCCTTGAAATATAAGTGTAGAATAATTGTTACTACCACAATAATTGCAACTGTCACTTCCATGGTCACTGTCACTGCCATTGTCACATCAACTTGTAACAAGTCAACCTATCACTATATCCAACCTGCCACTATCACCAACCTATCACTATCACTAACCTATCACTGTCACCAACCTGTCACTGTCACCAACCTGTCACATCAACCTATCACTGACCAACCTATCCAACCTGTTACTTCACCAATACTCAACCAGATCCTCTCACATGAATTATATACGAAAGACACCTCTCAACTAGATGTCCAACATCACCAAAACATGCGTATGCCAAGCATGTACCAATATCACCAACATATCATCATAAAATATGTGTCTCAACCAAGTAGAAAAGAATGTACCAAACCATCAATCTGTACCATACCAAGCATCAATTGTGTACCACAACCTGTACCAAAATAAGTGCATCAACCATGCACCAACACATGTACCGTGTAACTCAACCATCAACCATGTACATGAACCATCAACACTTGTACCATACCATGTGCCATAACAAGTGCATCAACCATGCACCAAACCTGTACCATATCATGTATCAATACTATACCATATCATGTATCAATATTGTACCATATCATCCATCAATTTTTAACCAACATATGCATCAATGTATAAACCAAAACCTCAAGCATGCATCATAATCAACCAAGATTATATACCAAGTATATTCCTCAAGTATATGCAAACATCACAAAGATGTTCCTCTAATAATGAACCATAACAACCATATACGATTTACCAAGGATATGTTTCAAGCATGTATCAATAGCACCAAAGCATGAACCTCAACCATATGAAACCATAAACCAAAAGGGACCTCAAATATATTCCTTAAGCATGTGTCATACCATCCATGAAACAATCCTCAAACTAAAAACACATACCTTTACTAAAGCTTTGCTACCAAAATTTTTGGCTACCAAAACCTTGCGGCCAAAAATTCACTGCCAAAAGTTTTGGCTACCAAACCTTCGCTACCAAAACTTTTGGCTACCAAAATTGTGCTACCAAAACTTTGCAACCAAAAATTTGCTACCAAAACTACGCTACTAAAACTTTTGTGGCCAAACCTTCGCTACCAAAACTTTTCTACCTTAGAGACATATTTACCAAAAAACTTGAAAGATAGATAAACATTAAACTTGTGTGTGTGTAAATGAAGGACTTATTTTGGTGTATTTATACTTTTTCAGGCTAACTTCTTTCCTTACTTTAGGGTTTTCTTGTTACAACCACTTTACCCTTTAACTAATAATTGTAACTATTTGGGGGTTTCTTAATAATTCTTTGGGGCTTCTAACTTTATAAGCCCATATCTCCCTAATCGTGAGGATCCACGTGGTGTACCAACTATCACCGGAAATGACACGACAAAGACTATCCATCTATAAGTATCTTACCTTCATTTACACTTTCCTTCATGTCCATATTCCTCAACCAACTTTGGGTACCATAGCCACACCTTCGGGGCTTCATATAGACTTCAACAAATGCACCCATCACATGTGCTAACACCAACCACTCCATCAATGACAACTAACTCACCAGCAATCTCAACCATATCTCTAGGGATTCCAAACTTCTCAAAGGGTTGACATCAATGAGAACCAATTGTCCAACACAATTGCCATGAAAAACACCCAAAATCCACAAAACATTGCATCTCTTAGGAATCTTTTGACTATGATTTTTTTACTAGGGGACATGATGATGTTTTTAGCAACACTTATAGGTATTTTTATCTTGACAATGACCAAGAATGTATAAGAAAGGACTTGGGAATTTAGAAAAGTTTATTGGGCTCAAGCATGGTGACATATGCATTGAAACACCACATCAGACCTTTCTAGGGGACATTATGATGTTTTTAGTAACACTTATAGGTACTTTCATCTTGACAATGGGCAAGGAAGTATAATAAATGACTTGGGAATTTATCAAAGTTTATTGGGCTCAAGTATGGTGAAATATGCGTTGAAACACCTTATAGGACCTTTATATGGGATCTTTCGATTCTAAGTAGCATATGGTTGTTATTCATTTGTTTTGGGCATTAGTGATTTGGTTGAAAAGGAAAAAGAGTTCCTTACATAGGAAAATGAACCTTCTAGGCCTTAAGCTCCATGAATAAGGCCTCCCACCACAAGACATGCACTCTCTATGGGTTCTTTGACTCCTAAGTGGTATTATGGGAATTATTAGGTGTTTTTTCACAAAGGGGATGAGCCTAAGGACCTTGAGTATGCTTAGGAGAGGAAAATAGGTTATAATGCTAAAGATTTCCTTTTGAAACTCAGTGAGAGGGCGGCCAGGGGGGGGGGGGGGGTTGGCTAGTTAAGAGAGTTTTGTGTAGTTATGGATTTATGTAATAATAATGAGTGCACTTTTGTAATGTGAGTGTATTTTCAATGCATGCGTATTTCTATAAATTCTAAAAAAAGACAAACTATCTTTTTTCCTCTACATGTTGGATAAGTTAGTTTCTTTGTTCTAGCTTCATATTGATTAACCTTATAATTTAGGCTAAGTAAACAAAATCACATCCATTTAGAATGATGGATATCTTTTCTTTGTAAATTATTATGATGAATATCTTTGCTTCATAAATTATTGTAAGCCCAATAAAGTGCATAAACATTTAGAGTGGTATAGTGTAAATATGTACAAAAGGTTGTTGGGTTTCCTTTGTAGTTTAGTGGGTTATATAAGTCTCATCCTATCTTTAAAAAGGAGGAGGACGCAAGCTTAAAGCTACCAATAACACCACATATAGAACAAGTTATAAAGAGCCTAAAACACACCCAATGTGGAAATTATTCCTTAATTATAAATATAATTATGATACATATGCTATCCAACAAATTGCTTTACCAATAATTATTATATATATAAAGAATAATAAAAAAATTATATTAATTTTTTTTTTTTTTCCTTTTTTCTTTTGAAAACTTATTATAATTATGAAAAGAGTCAAACTCATTGTGAAAATGATCACTTTATTACAACTAGCCCAATCACATTATAAAAAGTGGTTGATATGTACAAGGATAGGTGTCACTAGTTTTTGAAAGGTTGAAAATGACCCATTTACATATATCAACCACTTTTTATAATGTAACTCTTAGTACAATTAGCCCAACCACATTATAAAAAGTGGTTGATATGGACAAAGATAGATGTCATTAGTTTTTGAAAGGTTGAAAATGACCCATTTACATATATCAACCACTTTTAGTAAAAATAATATTAGTGTCTCCTATTATTACTATCAATATTTTTGTAATTTAAAAATTAGAGTTTTTGTAATATGATACAAAAATAAATCCTATTCATATGTTAAAATAAGTTCCCTATTCATATCTTAAATATTTAATGTAGAGATTAAGATTTAAAATAAGTAAATTTGTAATTTATAATATAAGACAATATTTTGGTTTGGTTCCTGTAATTTTATGGGGATATTATTCAATTTAACCTATCTAGTTTATGATGACTTTTGTGCATCCACAACATTGTATTCTATGTATTCATTTTTTCATATGTTCTTTCTAATGTTTTGCATATCATGCATCCACATGAGGATACGAGTATTCTCATATGGTCATTGCATAAATTAGGATTTCTCTACAAAACTAAACTTTATTTTTATGGTAAAGAATCAATGTAGTATTGTCACCTTTACTTTTAAATCCTGAATAGGGTATTCATTATCCACTAGTCAAATTAGTCAAATTTATCATGGTAATTTTTTTTATTTTGAATGCTTTTAACACCCCGTGCTTATGTATTTATTAAATCTACAATAAAAGGAAAAAATTTCAATCAAATACAGTTTGACATTCAAAAACTAGGTAATAAAATAATATAAAAAACACAAATAGAATACATGTTAAGAAGTTATCAACATTAAATCATATTTATTGATTTTGATTTTAATCTTTAATTTCTGATAATAAAATTAAAATTTATATTAAAAGATTGATTAATCCATCAAATTTCAATAGGCAAAAGCATATACACACAACAAAACAAATTGATTTTCAGCCACAACAAATTGATTTTGATTTTCAAAGATAATGTACTAGCACAACCTTAAACTCGGCTTTCGTGGCTGATGATGAACGTCGAAAGGTTTTCATTATTTTTACTGATGAACCCTAATTTACACAAGCGCAAAGCACTGTTGTAGAGATGGGTGTTTCAACAATTTATTTCGTGCACAGCCACAAACTCTTATAAATTGCGGGACCGCGAAATAACAGTTGAGGAGCTGGCCGCTCCGCTGGATTCCCGTCATCTACAATCTCGTTCATGCCGTTTAGGTTGGTCTAGAAAATGAAAAGCTAATCACTCAGACGTGGCAATCAATTAGTCTCTATAGTAAATTTTTAAAATGATCAAGTAAAAGTAAAAAATTAAACATGTAAAAGGATGTCTTTATAATAATGAGAAAGTTAGTGGTTGAAATCACAACCATTGATTTATTGGGACGACTAAGAATATTCCATCAATATTTAATCTTGTACATACAAAACTGATTAAGCATTAAAAACCTATTAAATGTGCCCATTATAAATAGGTGTACTTGGCGTAACAAATATAAGTAACAAAACCTATCTTACGAGTCTAAACCATTACGAGTCTTGGGATTGTGGAATTTGAAGCGAGGCCGAAGTGGGTTGTTAAATTTGGGCAAAGAAGGAACATCAGGAATATCTCAAAGAGAGAGAAAATTAGTTATTCTGGGAGTCATTAAATCTCCAGTGGGTAACGGTACAATCGAAGCTTTCTATGCTCCCCCTCTTTCTCTCTCCAAATTAAGTTTCTTGTACAGTCTCCCCGCTTTCTCTCTCCAAAACATTAAGTTTCTTGTACAGTCTCCCCAGCTTTCTCTCTCCAATTTAAGTTTCTTGTACAGTGTCCTTGTAACAGAAGAGAGGGATATGTTGAGGGCGATAGCTTAAAGAGCCAGTGGTGTAGGTGCGAACTCCATTTGAATTTGATTTGAGTGCCAGTTTGTAGGGGGCAGTTGTTGATGGCGTATTGCATGAACCTTCCGAGCTATTAAGCAGCCTCACACTGCATCTATTCATCCTCTCTTTTGGGTGAAAAGGCGACGGGACATCCACACTGAAATCCCCATTTTCATCACTTTCTCTCACTCTCTCTTACGGTAATCCATGATGTTTGGTGTATGATTAGCCACGAGTATGAATTTCTTGGATTTTTCTCAAAATTGTCACTCTGGAGATAATATCTAAACTGAATTTTTTTTTTTACTACGCCGAGTATACCTATTGACAATGGACAGATTTAATAGGGGTTTAGTGTTTAATAAGTTTTCTATGGACAGGATTAAATATGGCTGGAATATTCTTAGTAGTCACACAAAATAAATGACTATGATTTCAATCATTAACTTCTTAGCTATTATAAAGACATCAGTTTATGTGTTTACTTTTTTACATTTACCTAATCATATTTAAAAATTACTTTGATAGCTAACTGATTGCCACCTAAGTGATTAACAGAAATTAAAATATTAACACCACATAAATGAAGCTCAACGGTTTATTTGTTAATCAATAATAAAATTTAATATATTCTTTTAAGAATTCTTTTCATCTTATCAACCTTTAGCGTTGATCAACCACAATTATGTGGCTGTGCTAATAATAATTCCTAATTATAAAGAACAAATATAAGTACCAGTTATGACAGGGCTACCTTCCTCCGAGAATTGATGCTTGAAACAAGTATCGCAGAAGACGTTTCCCACGACCACAACATTTGAGAGATTCTTTTCACCATCACCTGCGCACTCTATGGATTCAGCTCGAGCCTTTGTCAAACTTATTAACAGAAATCCTAGCAGGACTGTGAGTGTCTGTAAATGTTTTGAGGCCATTGTGACTGCGATCTGGAAGGAAGGATGGGCTTTTTGTGTCTTGGTCGTCGCGGCCTTTCCTTTATAGGAAGAATTAGCTAGTTGTTGGTGGTAGGAATTTCGTTGTGAGTCATCCACCTTGCCAGATGGTAGATGATCCACGTTTAGACAAAAAGTCTCTCTATTCTCACACCGCAGGATTCTCGAAATTTGCACAGATGACTAGTGATGGTCAACTACAGCAGCTCTCCGTAAAGTCGACGCATCTCGCAATGATGTGGACTGAGATAACCCACATCCAACGATTTTTTTTTTAATTCTCAATTGACGACCGAGTGTTGCGTCAGTCCCCTCGTTTAGAATAGTCTGTGATATATGTTTGGAATAATGTTGTTAGAATAAGGATAACAAGTGAATATTTGGATTTGAATCTGACACTTTTCTGAGTTTGAAGGTAATTTTGCCCATCCATCCACCAACTTAAATTTATTTTTAAAAAACAAAACAAAAAACCTTCTATGCATTACATACATACATTTTGAAAAAACATAAATCAAACCAGGCAGGGGTTGTTTCGTTAATGAACTACGGCTTTTGAGTTTTTGGTGTTGTCATTTTTAATTTTATGTATCTCAATTATATCAATTCAATAAAATGGTTCAATATTTTTAACTAGAATAGGAGGTGTGATGAGAATTCGCTTGTGCAACACTCAGCTTCTGTATTCTAGATTATTTTGTGTTCGATGAACTTTATTTGATGAGCCTAAAACTTTTTTCAGAGAACCGAAAATTTAATGAACTGTGTTTAATATTCAGATAACAGGAAATTTAAAAGCCAATAGAGAATCTGATAAATACATAGGGCACTCACCGAAATAAATCTTCCCACGATATAACAAATGGGAGATGATTAACACCCTAGACAAAATTGTAACCTTCCGAAGTTTCTAACTTATACTCACTTTTTAAACATATTTTTTTATACCAAATATCCAAAAAACTACAAGTTGTAGAGTTATTTTATGCTTGGTTCTATTGATTCAATTCGCATCAAAACTAACTTACAAGATATGAAAAAAACAATGTTAATTGTTCACTTTATTAAAATGTATGATTTATTCCCAGATTTAAAATTAAAGTTGTCAATAAAATAATGATTCTCTCAGAAATTACAAATTCCAAAATTACAAATTTATTTATTTTAAACTTTAATCTTGCTTTAAACCTTAATCTAAAATTACAAATTTACTTAGTTTAAACTGTAATCTTTACAATAAATCTTTAAGATATGAAAATAGGGACCATATCTTCACCGTAGGAATAGGATTTATTTTTGTATCATACTACAAAAATACTAATCTTTAAATTACAAGAAGATTGATAGTAATAATAGGAGACACTAATATTATTTTTACTAAGAGTAAATTTTACGACTCTTTTTACCTAAGAGTTACATTATAAAAAGTGGCTGATATATGTAAATGGGTCATTTTCAACCTTTCAAAAACTAATAACACATATCCTTATACATATCAACCACTTTTTATAATGTGGCTGAGCTACTTGTAGTAAAGTTCTGATTTTCATAATGGGTTTGAATCTTTTTATAATTATAATAATTTTTCAAAAGAAAAAAAAAAAAAAAAAACTAAAA
>ML781611.1:262430-280886 GCA_009831015.1 Picea engelmannii | reverse complement strand
TGGAGGGAAGAGCTCGAGGAGCCCCTTTTGTAAAAAGGATCTTTGTATCTATATTCATTAGGATGATAGGCAAAGGAGATTAGGCAGATGAGGTTAGGAACAAAAGGAGAGAGCCGACACTCTGTTGTAGTCCGAGCTTTTGTAAACATTGCAACAGACATTCCAATTAATATAAAGAGTAGTTTTCCCTGCATGAGATTCTTTGTGTTTATGTGTAATTGAATAGAGGTATTTTATGTGTTTATATGCGTATGTTGTAGATGTATATTAGATTCCATCTGCAGGGATAGATAGAATTTCCTATCTCTTGGTTTTCTGATTTCAGTCTGGATTTTTTGTGGCTTAATGCAAGGGGTTGCATGATAGAGTGTTGAGGACTCTATGAGCCAGTGCAAAGAGTGCACATCTGAGTTCTGTGGAATTCAGGAAAGGACGTGCAAGGAGGGTGCACCAGAGGAATCATAAACTCAAAGGAGAACCTCAAGGTTACCGAACACCTTGGAGGAAAGACTGTGTAGAGGAGGGCACGGAGAGAAAATCAAATTGTTGAGGATTATGTGAAGCTCTGCCAAGTGGGCATTGAGTGTGTGCAAGGAGGACACGAAGGAAATCTGTTTCGAGTTCAATGAGAAGAGAAGTGTCAGAGGAAGAAGGCACTTACAGAGTTACTGAACACTTTGTGGCTCAACGAGGAGTGCTTGAGAGGAAGTTGTCAAGTGGGAAGTTATATCCCTTCGAGGAGCAAAGGGTTGATACAAAGTTGTTGAACACTCTCGAGGAAGACCTGTGCAAGGAGTGCACCAGGCCAACACTCAGACGAAGTGTTGAAGACAGCCATATGAAGGCTAGTCATCGCAGGAGGATTACGTGCAGAGAGAACTTACTTAAAGTTTGTAAGCTCAGGAGGAATAGTACCTTCACGTACAGAGTTCCTGTGGAAACAAGCAGAAGGTCGAGACACTTCGAGGTCCAAGCCACAGACAAGCTCAGGAGAGATAGTGCAAAGTTGCACGCAGAGTGCAAGTATGCGCAAGGAGGAAGTCATGTTTCATTAACAAAGCTCGTGAGGTAAAGCGGAGACGAGACCAAAGTTATCGGGCTCGCAGAGCAACCAAAGGTCGGGACCTTTGAAACGTTGGAAATCTTCCAAGTCTCGGAAGAAGAGATATGGACTATTGGAAACCATGTCCAGATAGGAGAAGGGAGCACAGGGGAAGATCAAATCTGAGTCGTTGGATCTGAGTGCGTGGATCAACAGTCGTTGATTTAGAGGTAAGTTGTACGCACCTTAACCATTCGAAGGTAGACAAGAGAGTGGACTTTGCAAAGTCCCAAGTTCTGAAATCATTGGGACCGTCCATCGTCAGAGGATAGGTGGCAGGAGATCATCATTTCACTGACTCAAAGGAGGGAAAGATCAAAGGGGAGAATCGTGAGACCTCGCGAGGCCCAAGTTCGTGATTCAATAGTGGCCATCGTATCCATAGGAGCGCAAGCTGTTGATTTGGTGCTCTGAAATATCGACATTTCGGGAGTCGGTAGAGCGTGGAGGAACTGTTCTCAGGGTTCGTGAATCACAAAATCCTGACGCGATCTGGACCGTCGGATCATGGGGGAAACAAGGATCGTCCAATCCAGGTGGATATCGGTGGCCGCCCACCTTTTCCAACTAGCTCAAAACAATGTTTTGACAATTTTGTCAATTTACTATTTTTAGCAATTTTAACTTTCGGGGCCATTTTGAGGGCCTAAATGAAGGTTTTTTGGAATAGAGATTCTCATTGATAGACGAATGCATTATTTAGCCAATAAAATGAATCTCCTCAACTATACCTTTCAAACGGGCTATCATACGCCTAAAACAAAGATCGTATGCAAAACTTACGACCCCAGGAAGTTGATGTACTAACTTACCCAAACGAGGCCCACATGACTTTTCGTGCTTCATCTCCCAGGGTTAGGTTTTTGGATGTCTAGGTTTTTTGAAATTCTTGTTTATTGTAAAATGGTCTTCATAGCCTCATTATAATCATCTTCTTGCGAATGAGCGCAGTCGTCACATCTCTTCTTAGAGATAAGCCACCACCATTCCAACAAGCTTCTTTCCGCTGCATTTTATAGTTTCATCTTTTTTCCTTATTGAATAGAAAACCAGTTTTACTGTATCTCTGTTATTTTGTGTTAAGAATATGTTAATAATCTGTAGTCATTTTGTTTCTCTCATACAATTCGGATCACCGTCCATCTAGCATAAGCGGTCATCATGAGTTCGGACATCAGAAAAAGGGAGTAAAGTTACATTGCGAGTTCTCGATACGCGAAATACTGATGCGCTCAGAGTTGTGCCCCAGGGTTTGGTTGGAGGTCATATGGTTGAAGAATAAGGGAAGAGCTAGCGAACTTCGTGACATGTGAAGTTGCGAGACGCGAAATCGTGACACACTTGAGAGTTGAGCCCCGGGTCATGGCCGATGGTCACATCGAGGGAAGTTAAGGAATGGAGCTAGCAAGTGCTAGGCCCCTGTTGGGATTTAGGAGGTCGGGAGATTTAGGGTGACTCACATGAAAATAATTGACATGCGAAATCATGAAACACCTTTTGGTTAGGCTCGTGGTCATCGTCGGTTTCGCATGGAGGAGAAGCTCACGCCTGATGCTTGTTTGCACAAGTCGGGTTTCATAAGGACCTGCGGATTTGTTCGTGGGATTCCAACAAGTAATCAAAGAGCTAATCCAGCTCGAGGGTGAGAAGATCCAGTGACCGGGAGGTCATAGGACCCCACTGAGGTAGGGGGTCTACGTCAGTGTGGTATCAAAGCTAATTTTTCATCTGTATATTTCAGACGAAAAAGGTAAAGGAGATAGTTTGATACCGTAAGTGGTATGAGAAGGTGAAGACGGGGTGTTCATGCTTTGTTGAGATATGTTTTCATGTAGGAAGCAGACAATAGGCAAACATGTGAGATGTAGAAAAAGCTTGAGATACTCGTAGTTGCAGAGTGAACAACAGACTGGCCAGGAGGGTAGGTAGAAGAAGAGGATGGCTACTGAAGGCCATAAGAATGGTCAAGGGAAAGACCACCAGCAGAAAAGAAAGGATGAGATAGACAGAGAGCTCAACGATATAAGAGCACAGATGGAAAATCTTCCATTTAAAATGCAGCAGGATGCAAAAGTGTATTGGGTGTATGAGTGGCCCAAGAAGAAGAAGGTAAACTGGCCAGTTCAAAAACTATTGGCCAGAGGATAGTGACAGATGTTGAGAGTGTGGTTGAGGTATGTTTAAAACCTCAGGGACATAGAGGAGTTGGTTCACATCTGTGAGCTAGAAACTGGGAAGAGTCTTAGTGAGAATCAGAAGAAGAGATCCAGCAGAGATCTCATAAACTGTCAGGTGGGCAATGAAGAAATTTCAGGTTTCCAGTTGGGCAATGAAGAAAGTTCAGGCTGCTAGGTGGGCAATGATATGGGATCATTGGAGGATCTCATAGACTTCCAGGAGAGAAGAGGAGAAATCACAATTTTCCAGGTGGGCAAGGGAGAGAATATGAACTCAGCTGAGAGTTCATATCAGCAAGGGGAGCCAATGGAGGAGGATCGGAAATACATTATGATCAATTGAGGAATTGAGGTATTCTTTCCAGGTATCCTAGTGGATGCCAGAGCATGTGTTGCATATGAAATAGTAGAATAAAGATAGCCAACAGTGACTGTCATAGAGGAGGAAAGGGAGAAGAAACTGATGTTTGTCCCAGCAGAAGAAGAGCACACAGTTGAGATGATCACTCCATGGGAGAAGGAGTTGTAGATGTTGGAGGATTAGTTGAACAATCCAGAACCAAAAGATGGCTATTGGGAGACAGTCATGTCGATCATAGGAGTAGAGCATTCGACAAAATTGCTCAGAAATTTTAGCCAGGAATTTGAACATGAGATGACTTCAATACTGAGGCATGCAACAGAAGAGGGAGAAAAATTCCAATCTGAAGAGCATCTGGAGGAAGATGAAGATATGCCAGCAAGATAACTGGCAAAAGAAAATATGTCAGAAGGAGAAGCCGTGCAGCTCAGTGATGAGACTGCAGAACTGAAGTTTGCAGCAGGGTGGAAAGATAAGGCCACAAGAGATGGATAAAATCACAAGAGGGGTCAAGTTGATCTACCCATTGACAAGGAGAGAGTGCAGCAGAGAATACTGCATAAAGAGAACCAACCATTGGAGCATCTAGAAGAGGTGATTGAAAAAATAAGGAGGTTGATGTTGAGATCAACGCAAGAAGTAGTCAGCAAAGGAAAGCTGAGCAAAAGGAATCCTGCAAGAGCAACAGGGAAGCAACAACAAGGAAGCAATGGAGCAGATGGAAAGCTCCAAAGAATAGTTTTGGATCCAGGTGGATTTCAACAGGGCTCGAAATCCCATGAGCAGGAGCTCAATAATTGTTCACACCAGTGGAGTATGATGCAAGAGCATCGCTCCAACCGAGCAACGTGCCAGCTAGACATCACATTCAGTGCACATTCAAGGAAGGGAGAGGCGCCAACCCTCTCATTTTAAATTTTAAATTGTAATTAAATGTTTGTAAGGCTGGAAGAGCCAAATCGTTGACTTTGTACAGGCTGTAGATAGAGTCGCCTTTAATGGTTGACAGGTTGATAAGATCTAGATCTGATTCAGACTAGATGGCCATTGAATGTAATTCAATGTAAATTAATGAGAGTAGGTAGATTGGAGGGAAGAGCTCGAGGATCCCCTTTTGTAAAAATTATCTTTGTATCTAGATTCATTAGGATGATAGGCACAGGAGATTAGGCAGATGAGGATAGGAACAAACAGAGAGAGCCGAGACTTTGTTGCAGTCCGAACTTTTGTAAACATTGTAACAGACATTCAGATTAATATAAAGAAGAGTTTTTCCTGCATGAGATTCTTTATGTGTTTATGTGTAATTGAGTGAATGTATTTTATGTGTTTATATGCATATGTTGTAAATGTATGTTAGCTTCCATCTACAGGGATAGACATAATTTCTTATCTGTGGGTTTTCTGATTTCAGTTTGGGTTCTTTGTTGCGTAATGCAAGGGGTTGCATGACATAGTGTTGAGGACTCTGTGAGCCAGTGCAAAGAGTGCACATCTGAGTTCAATGGAATTCAGGAAAGAACGTGCCATGAAGGTGCACCAGAGGAATCATAAACTCAAAGGAGAACCTCAAGGTTATTGAACACCTTAGAGGAAAGACTGTGCAGAGGAGGGCACAGAGAGAAAACATAATTGTTGAGGATTCTGTGAAGCTCTTCCAAGTCGGCATTAAGCATCTGCAAGGAGGGAATGAAGGAACTTTGTTTCGATTTCAGTGAGAAGAGAAGTGTCGGAAGAAGAATACACTTACAGATTTACTGAACACTCTATGGCTCAGTAAGGATTGCTTGAGTGAAAGTTGTCAAGAGGGCACTTATATCCCTTCGAGGTGCAAAGAGTTGATACAAATCTATCGAAAAATCTGTAGGAAGACCTGTGCAAGGAGTGCACCAGGCCAACACTGAGACGAAGTGTTGAAGACATCCATCTGAAGGCTAGTTGTCTCGTGAGGAGTACGTGCAGAGAGAACTTACTTCAAGTTCATAATCTTAGGAGGAATAGTACCTTCGCTTACAGAGTTATTTTTGAAAGAAGAAGAAGGTCGAGGCACTTCGAGGTCCAAGCCATAAACAAGCTCAGGAGATATAGTGAAAAGTTTCACGCAAAGCGCAAGTATGCGCAAGGCCAAAGTCATGTTTCATTGACAAAGCTTAGGAGGTAAATCATAGGCAACTCCAAAGTTATCGGGCTCACAGAAGAACCAAAGGATGGGGCCTTTGAAACATTGGAAATCTTCTAATTCTAGGAAGAAGAGATCTGGACCGTTGGAAACCATGTCCAGACAGGAGAAGTGAGTGCAGGGGAAGATCAGATCTGAGTCGTTGGAAGGTAAGGTGTACACACCTTAACCATTCGAAGGTATACAGGAGAGTGGACTTTGTGAAGTCCCAAGTTTCGAAACCATCGGGACCGTCCATCATTAGATGACAAGGTGGTAGCAGATCAACATTTTGCTGACTTGCAGGAGCGAAAGGTCAAAGGGGAGAATCATGAGAACTTGCGAGGCCCGATTTCGTGATTTGATAGTGGCCGTCAGATCCAGAGAAGCGCGAGCCATTGATTTGGTGCTCCGAAATATCGACATTTCTGGAGTCAGAAGAGCGTGGAGGAACTGTTCTCGGGGTTCGTGAATCACGAAATCCCAACACGATCTCGACCGTCGGATCGTGGGGGAAACGAGGACCATCAATCTGGCATAAGCGGTCATCATGAGTTTGGACATCAGGAAAAGGGAGTAAAGTTACATCGGGAGTTCCTGATACGCGAAATATCGATGCGCTCAGAGGTGGGCCCTGTTAGCACCAATTCTTGCAAGCAGGGTGTTTTTTCCCGATTTCAGACACTTGATGCAGAATGCGAAGAAAGGGGGTGTGAAAACCCATCAAATGCATTCTAGTCCAAAGCCACAGCCTAAGCGCCGAGTGTATCCCATAGGAGAAGTCCATTTCGGGTTTAAAAATCAAGCGAGCGAGCAGTCTGATTTCAACGCAAGGATCAATTGGCAAAGCAGATCGACTGTCGGCGGGAAATCGGGGTTAGCGGAGTTGCACCGGGATTAGCGCGATGGGTAGCGTCTATATTTCATGCAAGAAAAGATATCAGTCGTCCATCCAAAGGACGCGTGGCATGAGATCAGGTCACATCGGCTTTTCGACATTCGGGAGTTCGAAGGGTGAGGGTTTCACGTCATTCTACATCTCAAAACCTCGAACCCCGAAACGTCGATAAGCGCCTTTGAAGCTAAGCCTATGGTCCTAGCACCCAATCACATCAAGCGCGCATGGTAATGGAGGCAACCCTCTTCTAACATCAAATACCATCTCGATCGTTCCTCTGGAGGACACTCAGCGTACATCCGTGCTTTCATGGTTTGGTCAATCGAGATTTTGAGGAAAATTTCATCGTGAACACCCGGTGCCAGGAATCTCGAAAGAATCAGGACAGTCCATCTAAAGGACACACGACGCAATAGCTGAGCCATGAGTTGGGCCCTTCGGGATTTTCATGTTGAAAGCGCCGAGGTCATCTCAGCCGTTCATCCATCAGCGAGGCTCGGGCACATTTAATTTAAAGAGGGCACAGATCTGGATGGTCATGATCCAGGCACTCAAATTCACGAACGAGGTTCAATTCTGCACCCCCTCCGTCATTCTGGATTTAATGAGAGGGGGGGGGTCCGGAATCGGAGATAATGTATGCACTCATCTGGACGGCCCAAGTCTCGGTGCTTAGATCTACGGTCTATATTAAATTCCAGACCCCCCCATCGGTTCTGCATTTAATGGAGGGGGGGGGGTCTGGAATGGAATTTCACTCTTGCAGACCCCCTATCTGTACGTAGCACAAATATACTAGCACCTATAGCATCCTCTTCAAGCATGCCACATATTCCACCTCTCATCCCGTGAACCATTCAGCTGGTCCAAGTGGCCCCTCGAAAAGACCTCCATGTCCCCAAAAGGCAGAGTTGACCAGAACCGTTCCTGATCCCAAGAGGGCAGTTATTGCAGTTGTTGGAGGTGGTTAGACATCGTCTTCGCCATAAATGGAAAGTCCAGCAAAGGACTAAAGCTGGTCGATTCGTCTGTAGCAGGACAGTCTGAAATCTGATAGCGTCTGTCATAGGTGCACGATCAGCCAGAGTCTACATCTGCAGACTGTCAGAAGACATGCAGACACAATGTTTTTAATGCAACATCTTGTTTTTGCTGTTGTTGTTGTTTTGAGTATATGTAGGCATTTTCAAAATTTTTGTAAGGATCGATGGTTGAGCTAGGCTCTCGATTGTAAAGTTTTAATGAAGCGTTGGTCGCTCTGGTTATGTATTGGCATTTGAGACTTCTTACTTTATGGATGTCAGCCTCTTTCCATCCCTTTGTTTACACTATGTTAGAACAGCTTGGAATTGGAGGATCCAGTCGTGTTTCACTATTATAGGATGATGTAGGTTGGATCACTGTAATAGTCACAGGGTTTCTAATCAGTTCTTGTGCTTTCTTAACGCTTAATGGCTCGAAATTGGAGGATCCAATCGAGCCACCTTTCATTTTCTTGAAACTCGGGGTCAAGAGGATCTTATCTTCTGAGTTTTTCCTCCTCAAGCTATCGAAGGACTGATGCCCGAGGAAATATTGCTCACTCATCTCATTAAGTCTTCCATCTATCCATCTTATACTCAGCTTACTAACGAAAGTTGGATCAAGACCTCCCTTATTTTCTACACACCAGGCTCGGTTTCCTGAGTTAAAGCTATATCTTCTTGAGTCTCTATCCATTCGATCACCCCATTAACCAAATCGTGACATAAAACTGATGGGCGTCGGGCTTTGCTCCTGCTGCAATCTAGGAGTGACTTCTGACGCTAACATTTCTAGCGCCGTTGCTGGGGACGAAGTTGAAGATTTTCCATGGGATTGAACGACAACGATTAACTAATTCTGAAGGTGCATCAGATATCAGAATTATCAAGATTGCTACTGTGCACCTACCGACTCCACTATGGCGACTCCATTGTTTCCACTTCACTGTTTCAGCTGTGGCTACTCTTGGCACACCTGAAATCTGACCCAGAGGATCTTTCTCGAGAAGGTTTCAGCAGCTTCTTTCTCAGCCTGAGAAGTTTCCTGGGGTAACAACAACGTAAGATCTGGCCTTTGATCGTGAACAAGGACCAGGCATATTCAAATCTATGAATCTTTCACCTGGCGACTCCATGATTCGAGGATCGATTGGCGAATCCACTGGTTCGATATGGAGAAAATATTAGCTCAAAGGTTTTCTTTCTGTGACTTTTCTCAGATAGTTAGTTTTCCTAATACACTTCCTAATAGAGACCAATGGGAAAATTTCCTCCCTGAATTTCATGCAAAGAGTTCGGAGGTACTAGCTGAGCATTTACTGGACTTTCATGAGGTTATTCATCGACTTAATATCATGCATGAAGATGTCTAGATTAAGCTCTTCAGGTATTCATTAAAGGGAGCTTCTCTTGAATGGTGTCAGTCTCTTCCCGCTGCAAGCATCCACTCTTTAACAGGTTTTCATACAGCTTTCAATTCATTTTGTAAAGATTATTTTCCAGCTGATTGTTTGTATGAAAACTATTGTGAGGAGTTTTCTTCGCTTCATGAAGCCTCTGCTGGACCTGAAGACCATGTCCATGATGAAGCTTTTACTGTGGAGGAAAGCATTTTCCAGGGAAATATAGAGGTGTTGATTGATATTAATTGTGTTAGCCCTAGAACGGAAGCATCTGACATCATATCAGATGCCTCTGTTCTTTTATATGTTCATAACGATCAACATGCCTCTTGTGGAAATTGTGAGTTTATAGAGAAAATGTGGTCCATGGTAGATGACTCACCTGGATATTGGGTTGAAGCAGATGTTCCTAGCTACCCTGCTTATGACGACGAAGACCTCCCTGTTTTTAAAGAAGAGATGGTTGTAGAGGAGGAATATAGAAATGAAGGTCAACCCCTTTTTGATGAATATTATAGCGATGATGAGCAACAAGCTTATCCTACATTTGATCACTATGAAGACGCTGACCGACATGACAGCAAGCGGAGCCATCCCATGGTCCCTATTTATGATGAATACGAATCTGACCCGGGGGAGAGCCAAACAGAAGAGGAAAAGGAACCAGAAGAACAACTGAGCACATATTTCATTCCAGAGCCAGTCAACGAGCAACTACCGCCTGAGATCAGTGGGCCTACGTTAGTTGTCCACTCACCTGTTCTTATCAAAGAAGTTTTCCTTCACCTAGCCCCATGTAAAGGATTTTATTAGTTTAGGATTGTACATAAATAAGCTCCTTGGCGAGTCTATGTTTAGTTTGTTTGGTTTTTTACTTTTCGACATATATTTCTCAGCAGGAGGTTTGAGCTTGACTCCATAGCCCAACAACAAGGCACTGAAACTGCAAAATGAGTTCTTAGAGCATCACAGGGATGACTCTATCCCCCATGGATCCTAATGTTATCACCAATTCTTGCAAGCAGGTTGTTTTTTCCCAATTTCAGACACTTGATGCTGAATGCGAAGAAAGGGGGTGTGAAAACCCATCAAATGCGTTCTAGTCCAAAGCCACAGCCTAAGCGTCGAGTGTAGCCCATAGGAGAAGTCCATTTCGGGTTTAAAAATCAAGCGAGTGAGAAGTCTGATTTCAAAGGCAAGGATCAATTGGCAAAGCAGATCGACGGTCGGCAGGAAATCATGGTTAGCGGAGTTGCGCAGGGATTAGTGCGATGGGTAGTGTCTATATTGCATGCAACAAAAGATATCAGTCGTCCATCCAAAGGACGTGTGGCGCGAGATCTGGTCACGTCGGCTTTTGGGCATTCAGGAGTTCGAAGGGTGAGGGTTTCACGTCGTTCTACATCTCGAAACCCCGAACCCCGAAACGCTGATAAGCGCCTTTGAAGCTAATCCTATGGTCCTAGCACCCGGTCACGTCAAGCGAGCCTAGTAATGGAGGCAACCCTCTTCTAACATCAAATACCATCTCGACCGTTCCTCTGGAGGACACGCAGCATACATCCGTGCTATCGCGGTTTGGTCAATCGGGATTTTGAGGAAAATTGCATCGTGAACTCTCGGTGCCAGGAATCCCGAAAGAATCGAGACCGTCCATCTGAAGGACACACGGCGCAATAGCTGAGCCACGAGTGGGGCCCTTCAGGATTTTCATGTTGAAAGCGCCGAGGTCATCTCAGCCGTTCATCCATGAACGAGGCTCAAGAACATTTAATTTAAAGAGGGCGCAGATCTGGATGGTCATGATCCAGGCACTCAAATTCACAGATGAGGTTCAATTCCGCACCCCCTCCATCATTCTGGCTTTAACGAGAGGGGGGGGGGTCCGAAATTGGAGATAATGTATGCACGCATATGGACAACCCAAGTCTCGGTGCTTAGATCTACGGTCTGTATTGAATTACGGACCCCCCATCGGTTCTGCCTTTAATGGAGGGGGGGTCCGTAATGGAATTTCACTCTAGCGGGCCCCCTATCTGTACGTGGCACGAATATGCTGGCACCTACATCATCCTCGTCAAGCATGCCACATATTCCACCTCTCATCCCGTGAACCATTCGACTGGTCCAGGTGGCCCCTTGAAAAGATCTCCACGTCCCCAAAAGGCAGAGTTGACCAGAACTGTTCCTGATCCCAAGAGGGCAGTTATTGCAATTGTTGGAGGTGGTTAGACATCGTCTCCGCCATAAATGGAAAGTCTAGCAAAGGACTAAAGCTGGTTGATTCGTCTGCAGTAGGACAGTCTGAAATCTGATAGCATCTATCATAGGTGCACGATCGGCCAGAGTTTACATGTGCAGACTGTCAGAAGACATGCAGACACAATGTTTTTAATGCAGCGTCTTATTTTTGTTGTTGTTGTTGTTTTGATTATATGTAGGCATTTTCGCCATTTTTGTAAGGATCGATGGTTGAGTTAGGCTCCCGATTGTAAAGTTTTAACGAAGCGTTGGTCACTCTGGTTATGTATTGGCATTTGAGACTTCTTACTTTATGGATGTCAGCCTCTTTCCATCCCTTTGTTTACATTGTGTTAAAACAACTCGGAATTGGAGGATCCAGTCGAGTTGCGCTATTATAGGATGATGTATGTTGGATCACTATAATAGTCGTAGGGTTTCTAATCAGTTCTTGTGCTTTCTCAATGCTGAATGGCTCGGAATTGGAGGATCCAGTCGAGCCACCTTTCAGTTTCTTGAAACTCAGGGTCAAGAGGATCTTGTCTTCTGATTTTTTCCTCCTCAAGATGCCAAAGGCCTGATGCCCAAGGCAGTCTTGCTCACTCATCTCATTAAGTCTTCCATCTATCCATTTTATACTCAGCTTATTGACGAAAGTTGGATCAATACCTCCCTTGTTTTCTACACACCAGGCTCAGTTTCCTGAGTTAAAGCTATATCTTCTTGAGTCTCTATCCATTCGATCACCCCATTAAACAAATCATGACATAAAACTGATGGGCGTCGGGCTCTTGTCCTGCTGCAATATAGGAGTGACTTCTGATGCTAACAGGCCCCAAGGTTTGGCTAGAGGTCATATGGTTGAAGAATAAGGGAGGAGCTAGCGAACTTTGCGAGACGTGAAGTCGTGAAACGTGAAATCGTGACGTGCTTGAGAGTTGAGCCCCAGGTCATGACCGAAGGTCACATCGATGGAAGTTAAGGAACATAGCTAGCAAGTGTTAGGCCCCTGTCGAGATTTTGGAGGTCGGGAGAGTCGAGGTGACTCACATGCAAAGACCCGATATGTGAAATCACAAAACTCCTTTGGTTTAGGCTCGTGGTCATCATCGGTGGTCGTGTGGAGGAGAAGCGCACGCCTGATGCTTGCTCGCACAAGTCGAGTTTCACAAGTACCTGTGGATTTGTTTGTGGGATTCCAATAGGGAATCGAAGAGCTAATCCATATCGAGGGTGAGAAGATCTAGTGACCGGGAGGTCAGTGGACCCTGTCGAGGTAGGGGGTCTGTGTTAGGTGTGGTTTAGATTCTTTATAACTTGTTCTATATGTGATAGTGATTGGTAGTTTTAATCTTGTGGCGTCCTCAGTTTCAATTTTAAAGATCAGATGAGACTTAGATAACCTGATAAACTACAAAGGAAACCCAACAACCTTTTGTACATATCTACACTATACCACTCTAAATGTTTATGCACATAATTGGGCTTACAATAACATATGAAGCAAAGATATTCATCATAATAATTTACAAAGAAAAGATATCCATCATTCTAAATGGATGTGATTTTTTTTACTTAGCCTAAATTATCAAGTTAATCAATATGAAGCTAGAATAAAGCAACTAACTCATCCAACATGTAGAGGAAAAGAGGTTGTCTACCTATTTTTTTTAGAATTTACAGAAAAAACACATGCATTAAAAATGCACACATAGTACAAAAGTGCACTCATTGTTATTACATAAATTCACAACTACCCAACCAACCCACCCTCTTTAACATTAGGACTTATTTTTCTCATTGAGATTCGAAAGGAAATATTTAGCATTATAATCTATTTTCCTCTCCTAAGCATACTCAAGGTCCTAGGCCCGCCCCTTTGTGAGTAAACACCTAATAGTGCCCATAATACCACTTAGGAGTCAAAGAGCCCATAGGGAGTGCATGTCTCATGGTGGGAGGCTTTATTCATGGTTCTTAAGGCCTAGAAGGTTCATTTTCTGATGTAAGACACTCTTTTTCCATTTCAACCAAATCACTAATTCCCAAAAAAAATGAATAACAACCATATGCTACTTAGAATCCAAAGATCCCATATAAAGGTCCTATAAGGTGTTTCAACACATATTTCACCATGCTTGAGCCCAATAAACTTTGTTAAATTCCTAAGTCATTTCTTATACTTCCTTGGCCATAGTAAAGATGAAAATACCTATAATTATTACTAAAAACATCATAATGCCCCCTAGAAAAGTCTGATGTGGTGTTTCAATACATATTTCAACATGTTTGAGCCCAATAAAATTTGCTAAATGACCAAGTACTTTCTTATACATTCTTGGCCATTGTAAAGATAAAAATACCTATAAGTGATACTAAAAACATCATCATGTCCCTTAGTAAACAACTCATAGTCAAAATATTCCTAAGAGATGCAACGTTTTGTGGATTTTGGGTGTTTTTCATGGAAACTATGTTGGACAGTTGGTTGTCATTGATGTCAACCATTGAAGAAGTCTGCAAGCCCTAGAGATATGGTTGAGATTGATGGTGAGTTAGTTATCATTGATGGAGTGGTTGACTTCGGGAGATGTGATGGGTGCATTTGATGAAGTCTGTATGAAGCCTCGAAGGTGTGGATATGTTACCCGAAGTTGGTTTAGGAATATGGACATGAAGGACAGTGTAAATGCAGGGAAGATACTCATAGATGGATAGTCTTTTTCGTTTCATTTCTGGTGATAGGTGGTATGGCATGTGGCTCCTCACGATTATGGAGATATGGCCTTGTAAAGTTAGAAGCCCCAAAACAATTACAATTCTTGGTTAAAGAGTGAAGTGGTTGTAACAAGAAATCCCTAAAGGAAAGAAGTTAGCCTGAAAAAGTATAAATACACCACAAGAAGTCCTTCATTTACACACACAAGTTTAATTTTTATCTATCTTTCAAGTGTTTTGGAAAATATTTTTATGAGGTAGCGAAATTTTTGTAGCAAAGGTCTCGTCGTGACATTTTTAGTAGCGCATTTTTGGTAGTGCAGATTTGGTAGCCAAAAATTTTGGTAGCGAAAGTTTGGTAGCCAAAACTTTTGGTAGTGAATTTTTTGCCTCAAGATTTTGGGAGTGAAAACGTTTGGTAGCGAAGTTTGAGTAAAGGTATGTATGTTATGTGTCAGTTTGAGGCTTGTTTCATTGATGGTATGGCACATGCTTAAGGAATATCTTGGAGGTCCCTTTTGGTTTATGTTTGAGGTTCATGCTTTGGTGTTATTGATACATGCTTGAGACATATCCTTGGTACATCGTATATGTTTTTTATGGTTCATTGTTAGAGGCACATCTTTGTGATATTGGCATATACTTGGTATATGATCTTGATTGATTTTGATGCATGCTTGAGGTTTTGGTTTATACATTGATGCATATGTTGGTACACAATTTATGGATGATATGGTACATGATCGATGCATGATTTATACATGATATGATACAGGATTGATACATGATATGGTACAGGTTTGGTGTATGGTTGATGCACTTGTTATGGTAAATGGTATGGTACATGTGTTGATGTTTGATGTACATGGTTGATGGTTGAGGTACATGGTACATATGTTGGTGCATGGTTGATGCACTTGTTGTTGTACATATGTTTGTGCATGGTTTATGCACTTGTTGTGGTACACAGTTGATGCTTGGTATGGTACATGTTGATGGTTTGGTACAATCTTTGGTACATGGTTGAGACACATATCTTGTGATGGTATGTTGGTGATATTGGTAAATTCTTAGTAGAGGCATGTGTTGTGATGTTGGACATCTAGTTGAGAGGTTTCCTCGGTATATGATCCATGTGATAGGATCTGGTTGAGTATCAGTGAAGTGACAGGTTGGACAGGTTTGTCAGTCACAGGTTGACTATGATAGGTTGGTGACAGTGACAAGTTAGTGATGATGATAGGTTGGTAACAATGACAGGTTGGATACAGTGACATGCTGACTTTTTATAGGTTTATGTGACATTGGCAGTGACAGTGGTAATGATTGTGGTAGTAACAGTTGGTGTATACTTATATTTCAGGGTGGAAATATGGGGCAAGGAAAGGGGGTTGTATCCTCCTTATGGTTTGTCAGATCTAGTTTTTCTTGGCTCGATAGTACCTTCATTAGTACCCTTTACTACACCCCCCATTTCCATATCCTCAAATTGTTTTTATTCATTTCCCAACACTACATATTTTAAAGTTAGTGGTTTCCTCTGTCCTTTGTCTCTTAGGTGAGAAGAGGACCCTGACTTGCCTCCCCCAACCGTTTCTAGCATCGCCATTCCCATACTCTATTTCCTATCATTCTCCCCTCACACTTAACTTGAAACCCTACACCAACAAGCCTAGTTCACTAACCCACTTCACTCATCATTCTTCCAACCCCCTCAGTATGTTTTCTATCTATTCTATTAATAAAATAATATTTTACTATTTAAAAGTAAAACTAAACCAAATAAATGTATATAAAAAATTGTTATACATTCTACATGAAATATATGTAAAATTATATATATATATATAAATAAAATAATAAAAACCATTTAATTTTATAATAAATAAATTTACTTACTTTAAATATTAATAAAATAATATTTTAATATTTTAATTAAAAGTAAATCAAATAAATATATGAAAAATGGGTATACATTCTACATATGAGATGTAGAAGAGTATTATATATATATATATATATATATATATATATATATATATATATATATATATATATATATATATATATATATATATATATATATATATATATAATTAATTAATTTAATTCAATTAAAATTATTAAATTATATGTATATATGAATAATTTAAATATATCAAAGATTTCTATTATAGTTTTATAATAATTCTTTCTATGTTTATTAATAAGTTCTTTGTCTAGATGTTATGTAAAAATAAAGACAGAAGAACAAAACCATTTGGGATGCTTCTAGTTGTTGGAGTTACTTCACAGATACCTCAAAAAAAAAATTTCTAAGGTTTTTCCTATGTTTATTAGTCATTATTCAATCTCCTATATTTTAGGAAGAATATTCCTCTAGGGAGAATATTCTCTTCAGTTTTCACTTCAGTTTGATCAGTTGAGTGGAATCTAGATGCTACATTGGTATTGTCACCATGCCACATTGGGATCATCACCAGCTAATGCACATTGTCCTTGGGATCATCACCACACTAGCCCATTACCCATGATTCCCTCATCTCCTCCTCACTTCACCCTATTTCAGTCAGTTAACTGAAGACTCATAGACTAGTTAACTCAGCTAGGTGTCATTTCACACCTGTAACTACTCGAGAGACTAGACTAGGTGGCAGTTTACTCCTGTTAATCATCATATCTGATTTAATCAAGGTTGTCTTCTGTCCCCAACCATTTTTGGCATGTACATTGACAATTTAGAATATTGTTTGGAAGAAACAGGTTGTGCCAACAAAGTTCTCGTTACTATAGTCATAATTCTTCTTCTTTAAGATAGTCATATTTTTCTTATGGTGAGGAGTACCTATGATCTCGGGAAGAAACTAAGAATCCTCAAGGATTTATGCTCCAATATGTATATGACTGTTAATTCTAACAAAATAAAATTTATGATAATTAAATCCAATAAGATCACCTACGATACTTTTGTATATGACAACAAAAACTTGGAGGAAGTTCCTTCATACTAATATCTTGGAATTGATATTCATCATAAGCTCAAATGGAACTATATCATTGAGAAAAGGATAAATGTAGATTAGAAATCTTATTATGGGCTTGAAAAAAATTGTAAATCAATGAAACTTTGAATATAAGATAAGAAAAAACTCCTCTTTGAGACTCTCGTTACTCTTTTTATTTTATATGGATGTGAATTTTGGGGGTGCAATATGTCCAGAGAGTCATGGAGAAATCTAGAGCAGGCACAAAATAATTTTATAAATTATAATCTCAAAATTAAAGGAAATACACCCTATCATATCCTCCTTATAGAATCAAGTCTTTCCCCCATTGAGAGCATGGCTATGACTAGTTACTAATGTATAAGAACAAGTTAAAAAAAATGGAAGACAAGAGGCTTCCCTAAATTGTTTCAAACTCTAGCCAAAACCACATTTCAATCAAAAGAGGATGGCATAAGGATTCCTAGTCTTGGCTAAACCATTGGGGAATAAAGGAAGAAATCATACTGCCCAAAGGATAATAGTAAACATATTATTACATCTAAATCTAAGGAGAAATTGTGGTGGGATAAAAATTTAGAGGGAAAAAGAAAATTATGTTATCATAAAGTGGTGATTAACCCTAATCTAGAAGGTCAAAAGTATCTCTCTACTTTGGCTAGTGTAAAGAAGAAAATCAACCTTGCTTAAATAAGAAATTCTCATGAGGCCCATAATGAAATTGGGCTTTGGACAATTCTCAAAAGACGGTGGGATGAAATAATCTATTATCTTTGTGACACTAAGAGGGTTGAATATGAAAATCACTTTCTCTTAGAGTGTTCAACATATACCTAGATTAAATCTCAATTTGAAAAGATTTGTTAGATTACCAACCTTCCTAACATTCTAACTTAGCAAAACTATGGTGATCTTGGAATACTTCTCTTAATGCTTTTCGAGCATATAAATAAAATTCTACAAAAATATAAGTAATCCCTTATGTTCTGAAGGTCTCATAGACCACATTTGGACATTCATCATTGTCGTTTTTTCATCTTCGTCGTCATCATCACCATTTTTAAAACTTTTATTTTTTAATTTTAAATGCAATTATATTTATAATTTCACATATGAGAACTCATTTATTAGTGAAAGTGCATCGTAGCCATGATCATCATAATCATCATCTTTTACTTTTACATTTTAAATGCAATTCTATCTCTCATCTCACAAAGAAGATCTGTCATCATCATCAATGAAAGATCTTCTTTGTGAAATAAGAAATAGAATTGCATTTAAAATGTGATGAGAATTATAATTGTGTTTCTTATTATCTTATGATAAATATAATTGCATTTAAAATGTAAGAATTCATAATCACGATGATGA
>ML781611.1:206213-242181 GCA_009831015.1 Picea engelmannii | reverse complement strand
CAAATTCTATAGGATAAAATTATTTTACCTCAAAAATCGCCAAAATTTTATACAAACTATATAAAATCCTTAGAAATTTGAATATTTTTACAAAAATATCGCCAAACATTTATAGTTGTATATGAAGGATTAGTAAGATTCGCCAAGGTTTCTACATTTAAAAATAAATTTACATCCTTAAAATCATCCCTGCTTGAGACGAAGTTGTCAAGAGGGCACTTATATCCCTTCGAGGAGAAAAGGGCTAATACAAAGTTGTTGAACACTCTCGAGGAAGACCTGTGCAAGGAATGCACCGGGCCAACACTTAGACGAAGTGTTGAAGATAGCCATATGAAGGCTATTCATCACATGAGGATTACGTGCAGAGAGAACTTACTTAAAGTTCGTAAGCTCGGAAGAAATAATACCTTCGCGTACAGAGTTCCTGTAGAAAGAAGCAGAAGGCCGAGACACTTCGAGGTCCAAGCCACAGACAATCTTGGGAAAGATAGTGCAAACCTGCATGCAGAGTGAAAGTATGCGCAGGGCGGAAGTCATGTTTCATTGACAAAGCTCAGAAGGTAAAGTGCAGGTGAGATCAAAGTTATTGGGCTCGCAGAGGAACCAAAGGTCGGGGCCTTTGAAACGTTGGAAATCTTCCAAGTCTTGGAAGAAGAGATCTGGACCATTGGAACCCACATCTAGACATCAGAAGGGAGCGCAGGGGAAGATCGTATCTAAGTTGTTGGATCTAAGTGTGTGGATCAACAGTCGTTGATCTAGAGGTAAGTTGTACGCACCTTAACCATTCGAAGGCAGACAGGAGAGTGGACTTTGTGAAGTCCCAAATTCTGAAATCATCAGGACCATCGATCGTAAGAGGACAGGTGGCAAGAGATCATCATTTCGCTGACTCGCAAGAGGGAAAGGTCAAAGGGGAGAATCGCGAGAACTCGCAAGGCCCAAGTTCACGATTTGACAGTGGTCGTCAGATCCAGAGGAGAACAAGATGTTGATTTGGTGCTCTGAAATATCGACATTTCGGGAGTCGGTAGAGCATGGAGGAACTGTTCTCAGGGTTCGTGAATCGCGAAATCCCGACGTGATCTGGACCGTTGGATCATGGGAGAAATGAGGACCATCCAATCCTTGTGGATGTTAGTGTCCACCTACCTTTTCCAACTAGCTCAAAACAATTTTTTGACAATTTTGGCAATTCACTGTTTTTAGCAGTTTTAACTTCAGGGACCATTTTGAGGGCCTAAATGAAGGTTTTTTGGGATCGATATTATCAATGATATCCAAATGCATCATTGATCCCACAAAATGAATCTCCTCGACGATACCTTTCCAACAGGCTATCATACATCTAAAATGGAGATCGTATGCAAAAGTTACGACCCCAGGAAGTTGATTGACTAACTTACCCAAACGGGGCCCACATGACTTTTGGCACTTCATCTCCTAGGATTAGGTTTTTGGATGTCTACGTTTTTTGGAATTCTTGTTTATTGTCAAAATGCCTTCATAGATCCATTGTAATCATCTTCTTTTGAATGAGCGCAATCGTCACATCTCTTCTCAGAGACAAGCCGCCACCATTCCAACAAGCTTGTTTCCGCTGCATTTTATAGTTTCAACTTATTTCCTTATTGAATAGAAAACCAGTTTTATTGTATCTCTATTATTTTGTGTTAAACATATGTTAATACTCTGTATTCATTTTGTTCCGCTCATAAAATTCAGATCACCGTCGATCTAGCATAAGCAGTCATCGCGAGTTCGGACATCGGGAAAAGGGAGTAAAGTTACATCGGGAGTTCCCAATATGAGAAATACTAACACACTCAGAGTTGCTCCCCAGGGTTTGGTTGGAGGTCATATGATTAAAGAATAAGGGAAGAGCTAGCGAACTTCGTGACACGTGAAGTCGCGAAACGCGAAATCATGATCCGCTTGAGAGTTGAGCCTCGGGTCATGACCAGAGGTCACATCGAGGGAAGTTAAGGAATGGAGCTAGCAAGTGCTAGGCCCCTGTTGGGATTTAGGAGGTCGAGAGATTCAGGGTGTCTCACATAAAAATACCCAACACGCGAAATCACGAAACGCCTTTCGGTTAGGCTCATGGTCATTGTCAATTTCGCGTAGAGGAGAAGCTTGCGCCTGATGCTTGTTTGCGCAAGCCGAGTTTCACAAGGACCTATTGATTTGTTCGTTGGATTCCAACAAGTAATCGAAGAGCTAATCCAGCTCGAG
This sequence comes from Picea engelmannii, assembly GCA_009831015.1. NCBI lineage: Eukaryota > Viridiplantae > Streptophyta > Pinopsida > Pinales > Pinaceae > Picea > Picea engelmannii. Next base: position 239,943 of record ML781611.1, on the reverse strand, counting down.
GGTGAGAAGATCCAGTGACCTGGAGGTCATAGGGCCCTCCTGAGGTAGGGGCTCTGCGTCAGAGTGGTATCAGAGCTAATTTTTCATCTCTATATTTCAGACAAAGAAGGTAAAGGAGATAGTTTGATACCCTCAGTGGTATCAGAAGGTGAAGACGGGGTGTTCATGATCTGTTGAGATATATTTTCATGTAGGAAGCAGACAATAGACAAACAGGTGAGTTGTAGGAAAAGTTGGAGATGCTCGTAGTTATGGAGTGAACAACAGACTTGTCAGGAGGGTAGGTAGAAGAACAGGATGGGTACTCAAGGCCATAAGCGTGGTCAAGGAAAATACCGCCAACAACAAAGAAAGGTTGAGATAGATAGAGAGCTCAATGATATAAGAGCATAGATGGAAAATCTTGCATTTAAAATGCAGCAGGATGCAAAAGTGCATTGGGTGTATGAGTGGCCCATGAAGAAGAAGGTAAAATGGCTAGTTCAGAAACTATTGTCCAGAGGACAGTGATAGATGTTGAGAGTATGGTTGAGGTATGTTTAAAACCTCAGGGACACAGAGGAGTTGGTTCACGGTTGTGATCCAGAAACTGGGAAGAGTCATAGTGAGAATCAGAAGAAGAGATCAAGCACAAATATCATAAACTGTCAGGTGGGCAGTGAAGAAAGTTTAGGTTGTCAGGTGGGAAATGATATGGGATCATTGGAGGATCTCATAGACTTCCAGGAGAGCAGAAGAGAAATCAAAATTTTCCAGGTGGGCAAGGGAGAGAATATGAACTCAGATGAGAGTTCTTATCAGCAAGGGGAGCCAATGGAGGAGGATCGGAAATACATTATGATCATTAGAGGAATTGAGGTATTCCTGCCAAGTAGCCCAGTGGAGGCCAGATCCTATGTTGCATATGCAATAGTAGAATAAAGATATCCAAAAAAGACTGTCATAGAGGAGGAAAGGGAGAAGACACTGATGTTTGTCCTAGTAGAATAAGAGCACATAATTGAGATGCTCACTCCATGGGAGAAGGAGTTGTAGATGTTGGAGAATTGGTTGAACAATCCAGAACCAGAAGATGGTTACAGAGAGACAATCATGCAGATCATAGGAGTAGAGCATTCGACAAAATTGCTCATAAATTTTAGCCAAGAATTTGAACATGAGATGACTTCAATACTGAGGCATGCAACAGAAGAGGGAGCAAAATTCCAATCTGAAGAGCATCTGGAGGAAGTTAAATATATGCCAGCAAGAGAACTGGCAGAAGAAAATATGTCAGAAGGAGAAGCTGAGAAGCTCAGTGATGAGACTGCAGAACTGAAGTTTGTTGTAGGGTGGAAAGATAAGGTCACAAGAGATGGAGAAAATCAAAAGAGGGATCAAGTTGATCTACCCATTGACAAGAAGAGAGTGCAGCAGAGAATACTGCATAAAGAGAACCATCCATTGAAGCATCTGTAAGAGGTGATTGAAAAAATAAGTAGGTTGATGTTGAGATCAATGAAAGAAGTAGTCAGCAAAGGAAAGCTGAGCAAAAGGAAGCCTGTAAGAGCAGTAGGGAAGCAACAACAATGAAGCAATGGAGCAGATGGAAAGCTCCAAAGAATAGTTTTGGATACAGGTGGATTTCAACAGGGCTCAGAATCCCATGAGCAGGAGCTCAATAATTGTTCACAGCAGTGGAGTACGATGCAAGAGCATTGCTCCAACCGAGCAACGTGCCATCTAGACATCACATTCAACACACATTCAAGGCAGGGAGAGGCGCCAACCCTCTCATTTTAAAATTTAAATTGTAATTAAATGTTTGTAAGGCTGGAAGAGCCAAATCGTTGACTTTGTACAAGTTGTAGATAGAGTCACCTTTAATGGTTTACAGGCTGATAAGATCTAGTTCCGATTCAGACTAGATGGCCATTGAATGTAATTCAATGTAAATTAATGAGAGTAGGTAGATTAGAGGAAAGAGCTCGAGGATCCCCTTTTGTAAAAATTATCTTTGTATCTAGATTCATTAGGATGATAGGCAAAGGAGATTAGGCAGATGAGGTTAGGAACAAACAGAGAGAGCCGAGACTTTGTTGCAGTCCGAGCTTTTGTAAATATTGTAACATACATTCAGATTAATATAAAGAGCAGTTTTTCCTGCATGAGATTCTTTATGTGTTTATGTGTAATTGAATGAATGTCTTTTATGTGTTTATATGTGTATGTTGTAAATGTATGTTAGATTCCATCTGCAGGGATAGACAAAATTTCCTATTTGTGGGTTTTCTGATTTCAGTCTGGGTTCTTTGTCGCTTAATGCAAGGGGTTACATGACAGAGTGTTCAGGACACTGTGAGCTAGTGTAAAGAGTGCACATTTGAGTTCTATGGAATTCAAGAAAGAATGTGACAGGAAGGCACACCAGAGGAATCATAAACTCAAAGGAGAGCATCAAGGTTACTGAACACCTTGGAGGAAAGACTATGCAGAGGAGGGCACAGAGAGAAAAAAGAATTGTTGAGGATTCTGTGAAGATCTTCTAGGTGGGCATTGAGCGTGTGCAAGGAGGGAATGAAGGAACTTTGTTTCGAGTTCAGTGGGAAGAGAAGTGTCAGAAGAAGAAGACACTTACAGATTTACTGAACACTCTATGGCTCAACAAGGAGTGCTTGAGTGGAAGTTGTCAAGAGGGCACTTATATCCCTTCGAGGTGCAAAGAGTTGATACAGAGCTGTCGAAAAATCTGGAGGAAGACCTATGCAAGGAGTGCACCAGGCCAACACCGAGACAAAGTGTTGAAGACATCCATTTGAAGGCTAGTCTTCTCGTGAGGAGTAAGCACAGAGAGAACTTACTTCAAGTTCATAAGATCAGGAGGAATAGTACCTTCACGTACAAAGTTCCTGTAGAAAGAAGCAGAAGGTCGAGACACTTCGAGGTCCAAGCCACAGACAAGATCAATATATATAGTGCAAAGTTGCACGCAGAGCGCAAGTATGCACAGGGATGAAGTCATGTTTCATTGACAAATATCAGGAGGTAAAGCATAGGCGACACCAAAGTTATCGGGCTCATAGAGGAACCAAAGGACGGGGCCTTTGAAACATTGGAAATCTTTCAATTCTGGGAAGAATAGATCTGGACCATTGGAACCCATGTCCAGACAGGAGAAGCGAGTGTAGGGGAAGATCAAATATGAGTCGTTAGAAGTTAAGGTGTACACACCTTAACCATTCGAAGGTAGACAGGAGAGTGGACTTTGCAAAGTCCCAAGTTCTGAAACCATTGGGACCGTCCATCGTCAAAGGACAAGGTGGCAGCAGATCAACATTTCACTGACTTGCAGGAGGGAAAGGTCAAAGGGGAGAATTGTCAGAACTCGCAAGGCCCGATTTCATGATTTGATAGTGGCCGCCAGATACAGAGGAGCGCAAGCCATTGATTTGGTGCTCTGAAATATCAGCATTTCAGAAGTCAGAAAGGCATGGAGGAACTGTTCTCGGGGTTCATGAATCGAAAAATCCCGACGTGATCTGGGCTATCGGATCGTGGGGGAAATGAGGACCATCGATCTAGCATAAGCGGTCATCTTGAGTTCGGACATCAGGAAAAGGGAGTAAAGTTACATCAGGAGTTCCTGATATGCGAAATATCGATGTGCTCGGAGGTGGGCCCCAAGATTTGGCTAGAGGTCATATGGTTGAAGAATAAGGGAGGAGCTAGAGAACTTTGCGAGACTTGAAGTCGTGAAACGTGAAATTGTGATGCGCTTGAGAGTTGAGCCCCGGGTCATGACCGAAGGTCACATCGATGGAAGTTAAGGAACGTAGCTAGCAAGTGTTAGGCCCCTGTCAGGATTTCGAAGGTCGGGAGAGTCGAGGTGACTCACATGCAAAGACTCGATATGTGAAATCACAAAATGCCTTTGGTTTAGGCTCATGGTCATCGTCGGTGGTCGTGTGGAGGAGAATCACGTTCCTGACGCTTGCTCGCACAAGCCGAGTTTCAAAAGGACCTATGGATTTGTTCATGGGATTCCAATAGGGAATCAAAGATATAATCCATCTCGAGGGTGAGAAGATCCAGTGACTGGGAGGTCAGTGGACCCTGCCGAGGTAGGGGGTCTGCATTAGGTGTGGTTTACATTATTTATAACTTGTTCTATATGTGATAGTGATTGGTATTTTTAATCTTGTGGCCTCCTCAGTTTCAATTTTAAAGATCAGATGAGACTTATATAACCCGCTAAACTACAAAGGAAACCCAACAACCTTTTGTACATATCTACACTATACCACTCTAAATGTTTAGGCACATAATTGGGCTTACAATAACCTATGAAGAAAAGATATTCATCATAATAATTTACAAAGAAAAGATATCCATCATTCTAAATGGATGTGATTTTTTTTACTTAGCCTAAATTATCAAGTTAATCAATATGAAGCTAGAATAAAAGCAACTAACTTATCCAACATGTAGAGGAAAAGAGGTTGTCTGCCTATTTTTTTTAGAATTTATAGAAAAACGCATGCATTAAAAATGCACACACATTACAAAAGTGCACTCATTGTTATTACATAAATTCACAACTACCCAACTACCCCCCCCCCCTCTNAAAGGAAATATTTAGCATTATAATCTATTTTCCTCTCCTAAGCATACTCAAGGTCCTAGGCCCGCCCCTTTGTGAATAAACACCTAATACTGACCATAATACCACTTAGGAGTCAAAGAGCCCATAGAGAGTGCATGTCTCATGGTGGGAGGCTTTATTCATGGTGCTTAAGGACTAGAAGGTTCATTTTCCTATGTAAGACACTCTTTTTCCATTTCAACCAAATCACTAATTCCCAAAACAAATGAATAACAACCATATGCTACTTAGAATCCAAAGATCCCATATAAATGTCCTATAAGGTGTTTCAACACATATTTCACCATGCTTGAGCCCAATAAACTTTGTTAAATTCCCAAGTCAATTCTTATACTTCCTTGGCCATTGTCAAGATGAAAATACCTATAAGTGTTACTAAAAACATCATAATGCCCCCTAGAAAGATCTGATGTGGTGTTTCTATACATATTTCACCATGCTTGAGCCCAATAAACTTTTCTAAATGACCAAGTACTTTCTTATACATTCTTGGTCATTGTAAAGATAAAAATACCTATAAGTGATACTAAAAACATCATCATGTCCCTTAGTAAACAACTCATAGTCAAAATATTCCTAAGAGATGCAATGTTTTGTGGATTTTGGGTGTTTTTCATGGAAACTATGTTGGATAGTTGATTGTCAATGATGTCAACCCTTGGAGAAGTCTAAAATCCCTAGAGATATGGTTGATATTGATGGTGATTTAGTTGTCATTGATGGAGTGTTTGACTTTAGGAGATGTGATGGGTGCATTTGATGAAGTCTATATGAAGCCCCGAAGGTGTGGATATGTTACCCGAAGTTGGTTTAGGAATATGGACATGAAGGACAGTGTAAATGCAGGGAAGATACTCATAGATGGATAGTCTTTGTCGTGTCATTTCCGGTGATAGGTGGTATGCCATGTGGCTCCTCATGATTATGGAGATATGGCCTTGTAAAGTTAGAATCCCCAAAACAATTACAATTCTTGGTTAAAGGGTAAAGTGGTTGTAACAAGAAATCCCTAAAGGAAAGAAGTTAGCCTAAAAAAGTATAAATACACCACAAGAAGTCCTTCATTTACACACACAAGGTTAAGGTTTATCTATCTTTCAAGTGTTTTGGAAAATATGTTTATGAGGTAGCGAAATTTTTGTAGCAAAGGTCTCGCCATGACAGTTTTGGTAGCACATTTTTGGTAGCGAAGTTTTGGTCGAGAAGTTTTGGTAGCAAGGATTTGGTAGCCAAAAATTTTGGTAGCAAAGGTTTGGTAGCCAAAACGTTTGGTAGTGAATTTTTGGCCTCAAGATTTTGGTAGTGAAAACGTTTGGTAGTGAAGTTTGAGTAAAGGTATGTATGTTGTGTGTCATTTTGAGGCTTGTTTCATGGATGGTATGGCACATGCTTAAAGAATATCTTGGAGGTCCCTTTTGGTTTATCTTTGAGGTTCATGCTTCGGTGTTATTGATACATGCTTGAGACATATCCTTGGTACATCGTATATGGTGTTTATGGTTCTTTGTTAGAGGCACATCTTTGTGATATTGGCATATACTTGGTATATGATCTTGATTGATTTTGATGCATGCTTGAGGTTTTGGTTTATACATTGATGCATATGTTGGTACACAATTTATGGATGATATGGTACATGATTGATGCATGATTTATACATGATATGATACAAGATTGATACATGATATGGTACAGGTTTGGTGTATGGTTGATGCACTTGTTATGGTACATGGTATGGTAGATGTGTTGATGTTTGATGTACATGGTTGATGGTTGAGGTACATGGTACATGTGTTGGTGCATGGTTGATGCACTTGTTGTTGTACATATGTTTTTGCATGGTTGATGGACTTGTTGTGGTACACAGTTGATGCTTGGTATGGTACATGTTGATGGCTTGGTACATTCTTTGGTACATGGTTGAGACACATATCTTGTGATGGTATGTTGGTTATATTGGTACATTCTTGGTAGAGGCATGTGTTGGTGATGTTGGACATCTAGTTGAGAGGTGTCCTTGGTATATGATCCATGTGATAGGATCTGGTTGTGAACTGACAAGTTGGACATGTTTGTCACTGAGAGGTTGATGTGACAGGTTGACTATGATAGGTTGGTGACAGTGAAAGGTTGGTGACAGTGACAAGTTAGAGATAATGATAGGTTGGTAACAATGACAGGTTGGATACAGTGACAGGTTGACTTTTTATAGGTTTATGTGACATTGGCAGTGACAGTGGTAGTGATTGTGGTAATAACAGTTGGTCTATACTTATATTTCAGGGTGGAAATATGGGGCAAGGAAAGGGGGTTGTATCCTCCTTTTGGTTGGTGTCAGAGAACATAGGGAGTTGGATCTTCCTTCAGGTTGGAGCCTGACAATTAGGGGGTTGTATCCTCCTTCTGGTTGGATCCAAAGAATTCAGGGAGTTGTAGCTTCCTTAATATTAGAGCCTAAGAATAGGGGTTTGGTGCCACCTTCTAGTTGTAGCTAGAGAATTGGGAATTTTTTTCTTCCAATGAATGTGTTTGTTAGGGACCTAACCTCCCTAACCTCTCATGTAGGTAGAATACTATATTTTCCATGTAACAAAGGCCAATATTAATAAGGCATAGTAATAAGGAAAAATAAGTCAAATGTGAGAAGACCTAATAGAAGCTTCTTCTTCTAGAATATCTTCCTCTAGAAGGTTATTTTGGTAGATATATTTAGTATAAATGGGAGTCGAGGATATAATTTTTTTTTTGTTGAGAATTATTATAATAGATAATTTATCTTTTGGAGGTTTCCCCCCTCGAAGAGGCAAGTGAACATTGTTTCCTATCAATAAAGGTATTATTCTGGTGTCATCGTTTCATATATTGTGTTGTTTCGTTGTAATTCTCTGTGATATTTATTTTTTTGGCTACTATAATAGATCTGGTACCTTACAAGTGGTATCAGAGCACTTTCTTTGGAAGAAAATTGTGGGTTATTTTTTTTTCAGGGTAGAGACGTATTTCAACATCTTAAAGCTACAAAGATCTATCGTTTTGTGCATAAATTCACGGTCGGGTAAGAATACATGTAGAAACTACAAGTGACACTTAAGTGCACATTGTTGGCCACCCTTGTAACCCCTGTTGGTGCCTTCTTAAGTGGTAGCGGATGAGACAACACCTGTATACATATCGACCTAGATATCTTGAAGCCCTCCGTAGATCGACCCATCGACCGTCTAACTACTATAGTGCCACCGACAATAACACTTAGGATGATACTCTCTGGTACCTAGGTATTCAAGTAGTATGACTAAGGGCACAGTCTAGCATCCTTGGTTGGTGCCTTGAGATATTAAGTTGAGTACTACTGTTGGACCCTGCACATATATCAGAGAGCTATAGCACAGGGAAAACCCTTGTTTTTTGAAACCCTAAATACTCTAACCCTTGGTACAGAAAGAAAAATAGAACAGACAAGATCTATTGTTGTGGAACTATGCCTCTTACATTCTGGTTGTGAAATTCCTACACATTTCTTCATGTTAATCATTTTCTCATTTTGTCATTGCAGTATTATTCTTCTCCCCAAATCCTCAAGCTAATTGGTTAAATTAAGCACCGGAAGGTCAACATCCTTGATGACACTGGAAGAACCCATAATTGTATTCATTGCCGCATTTCCCAAGAAACTTATTTCTATATCCTAGCAATCAAAAAAATTCAAATCATGATTGGCAATGGCACGTCCATGAAATGTGGGGGGAGTTGTGAAAATGTGCATCTCCAAATTGGTCAGTACCACCAGAAATATCATATGTTTGCTATCAACATGGGTGGTTGTGACATTTTGTTGGGTGTCAAATGGATAAGGACTTTGGGTCCCATTCTCATGGAGTTTAAGGTATTAACCATGTAATTCAACGAGGAGGTCCAACAATATAAGTTCCAAGGCATCATAGCAGGTTCTCCTAAGATCGTCACTTCCCATCGCATGGAAAAGGTCCTAAAAAAAGGTCATCCTAGAATTATTGCACAACTCCATTCTATTCACACCACTGAGACACCCTCTTTGTCACATGAATTCCAATCCATCCTCTCCAAACATCAAATTATTTTTTCCACTCCTCGAGGAATTCCTCTTTCCCGTGGTGTTCATGATTATTCCATTCCCATCATCCCCGACATCCTTCGTCGCAATGTTTGTCCCTATCGCCATTCCTTTTCCTAGAAAAATTAAATTGAGAAAATTGTTCAAGAATTGCACGCCACAGGCGTTATACATCCTAGTACAAGAACCTATTCTTCTCATGTGGTCATGGTAAATAAGAAATAAGTCTCTTGGCGCATGTGTCCTAACTTTCGAGCCCTCAAAAAATCACTATCAAAGACAATTTTCCCATTCCTGTTCTTCACTAAACATGATCTTCATTCTGGCTACCACTAGATACGTATTAAAGAGGAAGACATTCCTAAGATTTCATTTCAAACTTATGAGGGCCATAATGAGTTCTTGGTCATGCCTTTTGGCTTTTGTAATGCTCCCTTCACTTTCCAAAGCCTCATGAATCATATCTTTCGTCCTTTTCTCCATCATTTTTTCTTAGTTTTGTTTGATTATATTATCATCTATACTAAAACTTGGATAGCCCATCTAGCTCATGTGGATCAAGTTCTTCATCTACTCTCTCAAAACCAACTTTTCCTCAAACAAACTAAATTTTCTTTTGGAGCCTCAGAAGTTGAGTACTAGGGTCATATTGTTGGTAAGGAAGGTTTCACGGTGGATCCTAAGAAGATTGAAGCTATGAGGGATTCGCCTCACCCTAATACTCTCAAAATATTCTGTGGTCTTCTTGGTCAATAGGATATTATCGCAATTTTGTTAATAATTATGGAAAGATTGTGTCACCTCTCACTTCTCTCCTTAAAAACAATTCTTCCACTTGGACTCTCGCAGCTGATCAAGCCTTTCGAGCCTTGAAGGTGGCTATGTGCACCACTCATGTCCCGACCCTTCCTGATTTCACGAAGACATTTGTCCTGGATTGTGATTCTTCCAGGAGAGGAATTGCACCGATCCTTATGCAAGATGGTCGACCTTTGGCCTTTCCCAGCAAACAATTGTCAGAGTGAAATTTGGGCCAATCAATAATGAAAAGGAAATATTGGCCATTCTGCATGCAATGGATCTTTGGCGCCCTTGTCTATTGGGGAAACTCTTCCAAATTAAGACCGATCATCAAAGCCTCAAGTATTTTCTGGAGCAACGTACTTCATCCTTGGAGAACCATAAATGGGTGACTCAGATATTTGGATATGATTATGAGATCATTTACAAGAAAGGAAAATAAAATGTGGTTGTTGATGCTCTTTCAAGAAAATATGAAGATGAAGGGTTCCATTTTTCCCTCTCCTTCATTGTCCCAGATTGGCCCCAAGTTGTTCTCTAGGAATGGTTGGAAGATCCCAAAATTTCTCGTTTGATCCAACAATTGCAAGCCAATTCTCCAGTTTCGCTAGGGTTCTCTTTGCACAATTATGAGATTCGCTACAAATACCATCTATGTTTATGTAAATAGTCATGTACTTAAATCCACGGTGTTTTCTAAGCTTCATGCTGCACACACAACTCAGAAGTTAGGGTTTACCAAAACCTATGATCGGATCAAATGTTCTTTTTTTTGGGATGGTATGAAACAGGACATTCACACTTTTGTAGCAGAATATGATGTTTTTCAATGCAACAAGGGAGAAATAATCAAATCCCCTGACACACTACAATAACTTCCAATTCCACACACTATTTGGAGGGATATCTCTATGGATTTCATTGTTGGCTTACCTAAATCAAGAAATAAGTCATCCATCATGGTGGTCGTTGATCGTCTTTCCAAGTATTCCCATTTATGTTCTCTTCAACACCCATTTAGCGCCTCCATTGTGGCTCAATTGTTCATGGATCATGTATTCAAGCTTCATGGCATGCCTCATTCTGTTGTTTCTAATCGAGATCCCACTTTCACTAGCAATTTGTGGCAAGAATTATTCTAGCTACAGGAACCCAATTGCATCTCAGCACCACCTATCATATCGATACTGATGGTCAAACTGAAGTTATGAACAAGTGTTTCAAAACATATTTGAGGTTTTTTTCATCTTAAAGGAAAAATAAATGGGCTCAATGGTTACCACTAGTTGAATGGTGTTACAACACTTTTTACCATACATCTACTTGCATGACTCCTTTTGAAACAGTATATGTCCAAACTCTTACAATCTCGAAGGTCTAGGAGGTTGACCAAAATCTTAGAGTTCGAGAGGCTAGTTTCCATAACCTCGTAGAGAATTTGGTCATGGATCATAATTTCATGAAGAAACAAGTAGATCAAGGTAATTTCGAATGTCAATTTGCTAAAGTAGACTAGGTTTTTCTTCGACTGCAACCCAATAAGTAGGCTTCACTCAAGGCCGACAATTTTCAGAAATTTGCACCCAAATTTTATGGCCCTTATACATTTCTCAAGCATGTGGGATAGGTATCTTATCAGTTATATTTTCCCAGTCATTCTGAGCTCCATCCTATTTTTCATGTCTCTTTCTTAAAGAAGGTGATTGGAACTAAGTGCCAAACTCAAACCAGACTTCCAGAGTTGGATGAATAAGGCTCCATCTAGTTGCATCCATAAGAAGTTTTGGACCATCATGAGCGTCATATTTGTCAATGCACCATCAAGTAAGTGCTAGTCTAGTGGAAAGATACAACTCTAGCATATACCACCTGGGAGCCATCTACCATTATGCAGAAATTTCCTCATCACAAGCCTTGAGGACAAGGATGTTTTTAAGGGGGAGGGAATGTTAGGGACCTAACCTCCCTAACCCCTCACGTAAGTAGAATAATATATTTTCCATGTAATAAATGTCAATATTAATAAGGCCTAGTAATAAGGAAGAATAATTCAAATGTAAGAAGACCTAATAGAAGCTTTTGATTCTAGAATATCTTCCTCTAGAATGTTCTTTTGGTAGATAGATTTAGTATAAATAGGAGTTGAGGGTATGAGAAGTTTTTTGTTGAGAATTATTGTAATAGAGCACTACTCTGCTGGAGGTTTCCGCCTCGAAGAGGCAAGTGAACATTGTTTCCTATCATTAAAGGTATTATTCTGGTGTTATGGTTTCATCTATTGTGTTGCTCCATTGATATTCTCTAAAATATTTATGTTTTATACTATTATAATAGATCTGGTACCTTACAATATTCTTTTATATATAAGAAATCATTTCATGGTTTGATCCTATTTGGGTTTCCATGTAAATTATGGTGTTTTCTGTACTTGATTTGATTTCTTTGATGTGATGCTACTTATGTTTATATGGTCATGATATATTGATGATACATTGATGATATATTGTTGATAAAGTTGAAGTTTATACATTGTGGTTAAAAGTGGTAAAAGTTTTAATATTGATTCATCGCCCTCTATTAGTATTACAACAAATTGAGTCGAAGAAGCATCATTTAGGGCACGATGGCATTGTTTTTCTCTCATGACCTTAGGTGAACATCTAGACCCATTATTGGTGCACAACTATACTAATCATGGTTCCCACATCACACTTGGAGGTAATTGATAACTAGAAAAGGCCTAATGTGGTGTTTCTAGGACTTGTCCATGGTGCTTGAGCCTCTGGAGAAAGGTTTAGGACTAGAGGTTCTTGTTTCCCTCCCCTAATCATGGTCATAGCCATGAGATGCATATGTGGTGCTCAAGACCTTATGACCCATCCTTCATGTGAAAAATTTCCCAATCATATGTATATCCAACTTTGATGCCAATGATCACCTAGACAGGGTTTGTGTTGTGGGTTGCAAATGTTGTCCATAGTGATTCAACCCAAGAAATGGAATTTATGTCTGTTTGATCTCGAAACCCATTTTTAGTGCAAAAAACTTACTGATGGAACTCATATCCATGGATGATTTTAGGGGCTAAATTTCGCTCATGGGCTAATTTTCCATGGTTTTTCCAAAAATGAGATTCGCTTTTTTTAAAATGATTCCCCCAAATTCTATAGGATAAAATTATTTTACCTTTAAAATCGCCAACATTTTATACAAACTATATAAAATCCTTAGAAATTTGAATATTTTTACAAAAATATCGCCAAACATTTATAGTTGGCATATGAAGGATTAGTAAGATTCGCCAAGGTTTCTAAATTTGAAAATAAATTTCCATCCTTAAAATCATCCTTGCTCATATCCTACTCAAATGCTAAGGAATGCCGACTATGGCCTCGAGAATTATTCATGGTGTGGGCTCGAGATGAATTCTCATTCAAGGAATGTGTTCTATTTCAATCATGGTGATGATATCCCTTTAGTAGGCTAGAGATATGGTACACGGGTATCATGTGGTCGTTTGAGGTTTTGTTCAACACTATAGCCTAATTAGAAGATTTGTTCTTAATAGGTGTTGTTCATGGTGATTAATTCTAAAAAGCATCATTTAAGATGAAAAACCCATTATTTTCCTCTCATTACCTTAGTTAGACCTTTGAACACATTCTTGGTGAAACACTAACCTAGTGATTGCACCTATAACACCCTTGGAGGTCACTGATAACCAACAAAGGTTTGATGTGGTGGTTTGAGGACTCATCCATGGCACTTGAACCTACAAAGAAAGGTTTAGATCCATATTCCCTCTTTTCTCTCCCCAAAACATGGCCACGGACCCGAAACCCATTCATGATTAATGAAACCTCAAAACGGTGCCCATACTCAACTCATTTATCAATGACTCCATTAAGAGTGTTCATGTCATGGTTTCTAGGTGTTTTTCATGGTACTCAATCTTGATAAGGTTAAATACCTCCTACAAACTTCATACATGTCGATTCAAGTAATTTTTCAAGGCTATTAATATTAATAATCTTGAATAAGATCCTAAGACACTTTCTTTCAATGTTTGATGATGGCGAAGGACTAAAAAACCATCCATGTTCCTGTGTAGTGGTTTGAGGATGTGTTCATGGTTCCTGGGCCTAAAACGTTATGTTCAAGTCTTATGGTCATTATTTCCCTCCCTCTACCAATGTCAAGGGATTGAGGATGCTATTTCCCTACCATGATTATGGTCAAGGCCTTAAGATCCATCTACAATTTTTGAAACATCTTGGTGGCACCAATATATAACTCCATGGGTAAAAAGCCCCTAGTGAGCATTTGTTTTGTTATGTCTAGGGTTTGTTGATCAAACTTAAGATTGAGAAGGTTCAATTATGGATTAAATACCTTGTTTACACGATTTTCCATGTTTAAGCATCCATATTAATTTCAAATGCACAAAACCTACTCATGGCTCTCTTATCCCACTCAAATTCCTACTGAAAAACTCTACAAATGGCTCATGTGTTGGGTTGAAGACTTGTTCAAGGATTTTGAGCCAAAGAAGAATCAACAATATCCCAAGGCCCTTGTTTTCTTTCCATGACCATTTTCAAATCCCTACAACCCATCCTTGGTGCACAAAAGCTCTTATTGGCATATATATCCAAATTTGATGCTAAAGACACCATAAAGAGGGTTTGAGTTGTGGTTTGTAGGTGTTTTTCATGTCAATCAAGCTTGAGAATTGATATTTAGGTCATAAGGACCAAACATTTTCCTTTTGTAACCACAATTATTAAGATTTAGAAGGTTCATTTTGGGATTATACTCCTTTTTCGTCATTAACAATGTTTAGACCTTGACCTATATTTATATTGCACAAAACCTACTCAAGGAACTTGTGTCCCACTCAAATTCTAAATAACCTCTACCATGACCTCAAGCATGATTCATGGATTGGAACATATTCTTGTTTAGGGAATGTTTTTTAGTTTAATCATGGAACCCATATCCCCTTAATAGGCCATATATATTGTACAAGGGTCTCATGTGGTTGCTCAAGGATGCATTTATTACTACAACCTTATAAATTTTGTGGGTAGCAGGTATTGTTCATGGTGATTAATCTCAACAATCATCATTTATGGCACAAGTCCCATTATTATCCACCTGTGACCTTGGTTAGACCTCTAGACACATTCTTTATGCACAACTAACTTAATGATGGTTCCCATAGAAACTTTGGAGGCAAATGATAAGCAATATAGGATATATGCAGATGTTTGAGGACTTGTCCATGGTGCTTGAACCTAAGAATAAATGTTTATGGATAGAGTCTCTTGTTTCCCTCCCATGATTATGGTCATAGAGAAAAGACCCATCAATGATTCTCAAGACCCCATAATGGTTCATGTTAGTACCTAAAGTTTCACTTGACTATGAGAGGGAAAGCTAGGGCATCATTCATTTATTGCAAAGTGTTTATAAGGTTTTATGATTTGTTTTTTTAGCAGGGTGGTTGAAAACTGGCTCAAGGTTACAACATAACATGAAAATCAAGATCAGGACATAGCATATCCCATTGGCTGAATAATAGGTAGACACATAGATGGATTAAACCAATTAAGAAAAAGGAAGATGAAGTCTTCAATTTTTCAACTTCACATGAATTCTCATCTCAAAATGTCATAAAGAAACAAGACAATCAACTTGATATTAAAACTTGAAAAATTATCTCTTCAGTAAAATTTTCACTGTATAAATTAACAGTCAAGAATCAAAAAGCATTGCAATTTGAATAATGAATTCAATCATGAAGAAAGAAATAACAGAGTAGAAGAAGAGGGTCTGACCATCCATATTCCTTTTCTATTAAGTGTCAAATTGAACATAAATTCCTTTTACAATGAGCTTCACAAAAAGGTCCCTTGGATCTCCAATTTTTCGACCTTCACATAGTCTTTCCTCTATCTATTTAAACTATCTATAAAAATTCCAGATCCTGTCATATAGTATAGCTTTAATGACTAGATTCGAATAGTATCTATCTACTAAGGTAGTTCACTCAAAAAAAGCTTCTACAATCCCAAAATAAATCACAACTCAACAACTTGATATTGTATGATATTGCCAGCATTTACATTTGATTCTACAAAATAGGAATTAGTTTGATTTAGTCAAACAGATTGAGGTCTTAGCATCTCACTGAAAAAAAATGAGTAAGCATTTCCATATTTCCTGGAAAACATTTAAATCATGATTGTAGCAAATCTCCATGTAACCTTTAGGATAGAATCACAACAGTAGCTTTAGCATTTTTCTGTTTGAGCTTTGTGGTAAGCATGACATTGTGCCAATAGAGTCTGAAGTTTATCTCCCTGAGTTCTTTTAGCAATGCCCTTTGCTCCTTCTTCTTCTTTTTAAAACCTTGAATCCTTTCCTGCTGGTGACCATTCCATTGTTCTATTTGTGCCTTTTCTTTCATTAACTATCTTATTGTTTTCTAAAATTCCTTGATCCTTTCTTTATCAATTCTGATTTTAACTCTGAATCCTGAGAATTCTTCAAAAGGTGTAGGTTCATTCAGGTTTAAGGCAACTTTGGATTCTTTTCCTTTAACTTGGTACTTTGAGACTAATCCCGAGCTATGTTCTTCATTAGAACTTGTTGAATCGATAGCTTCAGGCACATCTGATATGTGATCTAAGTCTTCAAAGTAATCTTGTTTATTCTTAGGGGTTTCACTGATACCTTTAGCCATATCTTTGGCTTTTTCTAATCTGGTTGAAGCTCTCATTACAAGTCTTGTAGATGATGAAATCATTTTTTTTTACCTTTGCTGATTGGTTTCTTAGGCAATGAAGTTCTTTTTGCCCTTTTCCTGGTACCTACTTCAGCATTCTCAGAGTCATCTTCTATAACTATGACATTTTCTTCTTTGATTGATGGATTAAACATGGCCTTTGACTTCAGTCTATACTTGTTGGTGACCCTAGTAGAATTCCTTCTAGGTTTTTGTGATACAGACACACTTTTAACCCTTTTCCCTTTGACTGCAACACCCCCTTTACTGGTTGATGGCGATTCATGCTTGACTGTAGTTTGAGTATCAAAATATTTATCTAAATCATTTTCCCCTTTAACATCTTCTTCAGAAAACGTTTCAATTTCTGGATCCTACCTAGGTATTTTACTTCTGCTACTCCTCGTCACCCTGATATCAGGCATCTCCTCTTTCATAGGGGTTTCATCGATTGAAATATCTTGGCTCTGTGTAACAGTCTTTTCCCCTTTTCCTTTCTTCTGTTTATTGGACTCTGTGTTAGGGTTTAAAGATTGCGTGAGACAGCTCCAGGGCTTCTGTAATTCTATCAAAGAAGACATAACTAAAGTTTTAATTAGGACTTGATGAAATAGACTGCTCTTAGCGTTGGTGGAAAGTGACTGCACTCTCTTTAACATCTTTGTCAAGATTTTGAGTAGAAAATAAGGGATATTTAAAGGGTAATCACTATTTAAATGCATTAGTATCCTAATGTGGTAGATATAGACCAGTGAGAATCTACCTTTACAGGTGATATACCTGTGGATCATGATCATAGAAGTGTGTTATTCGGGTCGAATCTGGCTATGAGGTACTCCCCTTTTCCAATTCGGATTTTTCTTATCTAGAAGTAGAAATTGGTTTACAAACTCTGTAACCACATGCTCTTTCTTCCACCATCTTTCTCCTCCAACCACCAACCTTCAAGCCTTTGCAATTGTCTGCTCTGTCACTAGCATCAACATCTTACCGATCTCCACCTCGTGACCATCAAAATTCGGAGAAAACTCCATGGATACCTTCTCATCGTAACCTTGAAAAGTGGTAAGGAATTCAAACCACTCAGCGTCTCTGAACCTTTGAGCCATCTGAGGATAGGATTCAAGAAGTTTGTCACCCTCTGGTTCTATTCTGACTACATGTCCGCTCCTCTTTGGCGCCATCAAAACACAATTCTGTAACTAGCATCCTCAGGTTCCAAATTTGCCACCTACAATCTGTTAGTGTATAACGTTCCTTTCAGTGAATACTTGCGCCTAAATTCATCAAAATCAGACAGGTATAATATAATGATCATTGAGAATTGGGTGATTTAAAATGAGTCCTGTGCGGGTACACAGAAATCGAATTATGAAACGGTTTGAATCGGTAAATGATTCCAAGCTATTGTGGACACATGCAAACTCTCAATCCATGATTCGTTTCATCATAATGAATTCTAGATGGCAGGCACATATCAAGGAATGATTATTTTGGCGCTACGAGAATAGCCTTATTCCCATAGCGCTATTAATGACTTAGCGAAATTTGAATTTATAAAATTCAAACAAGCATATAAGGTGACACCTCATCTAAAACCATGTCTTTCAAAATCAAACTTAAATAAACTATTTAAAAACTGTAATGCAAACCATAAGACACTAAAAACAAAGATCGAAATCAACTGGAAACAAAAAATGAAGTGTAGGTAAGAAGGGTTTAGGATAAGGGTTTCTCACTAAACCAAGACAGAATTAGAGACTAACAATTCCTATATTCAACTTAGATATCTAGGGATCCGTAGAGAGGACTTATGTCATGGTTTCTAGGTGTTGTTCATTATGTTCGAGATCAATAACTTTGAGTATGAGTTAAAGGTTTTATTCCCCGTAAAAATGTTTATTCCTGGACACACATTTCCAGTGAAAAAAACCTAATCATGGTACTTATATCCCATTCAGATACCAAATAACTCCTACAAAGTTCCAACATGTTCCTTTGAGTAGTTGTTCAAGGATATTGGTCTTGAGAGGATTCAATACAACCCTAAGATACTTGTTTTCATTCTCTAATGATCATTGAGTACCCACAAACCACACATGCTCCTATGTAGTGGTCTGTGGATGAGTTCATGGGGCTTGACCCGTTAAGATCCTCATAATATTTTTCCCTACCATGACTATGGTCAAGGCCTCAGGTGATCTAGGTGGATATTGGAAGCCACCCACATCTTCCACTGACTCAATGGTTCTCTATCTCCTTGGTAGTTGTTCTATGGTTTTTTGGGTCCCAAACTTCTTGGGTCATTTTAAGTCCTTGAATGGTGTTTTTTGGACATTCAAGGAGCCACAGGTTGCCATGGAATTCCCTAGCCCCAACCAAAAGTTTTAATCCTCGGATAATTCTTTCCAACAAGATATTAGGTGACCAAACAAGGATTTTATGTGAAAGTTATGCCTCTGAGAATTTGATGTATCAACTAATCACCTCGATGTCCATAATAATTCTGGTGTTTGATCTTCTAAGGTTAGGGTTTTGATGATTAGGTTTTTCTCCTCATTGTTTTTTAGGAGTCGTGATAAAATTCCATTTTTTGCCTCTTTGTAATCATATTTTTGTTAATGAGCATAGTCAACATCTCTTTCTCTTTAGAGATGAGATACAACCATTCTAGCCAGTTTTTGTTCTATAATATTCTATTATTTTATTCATTAATAGAATTTGGGTTTCATTGTATTGTTTTACTCTCTATATTTTTTTTTGTTTTCCATTTCGTTCTCAATATTATTTGGATTCTCAGGACCCATCTATGGCGTATCAAACATTTTAATGTAACCCATATTCAACTCTGAGGGAAAATACCCCTAGTTAACTAACTCTTTGTGTACTGGACATGGAAGAACCTTGGAAGTTGATTGAAAGGTTGAGTAATGTTTTAATGGCCGATTTTTAACCTATTGTAACAACAATATGCATGTTTCATTAACATGCACACAATATTAAAACTTGTGCGCTAATAACATGAATATGTTTCTACTTGTATAATACAAAAAGAACACAAATCCCAATTTTATTATCCCTATAAAGAACAACACTTCCAAGGAAATATTTTTGTTGCAATCCCTTTTTTTTGTTTAATCTGATTGGGAAAACCAATTATATTAAGTTCTTGTTGTATTATATCCTTATGAACATGGGAGACAAATTCAATTGAGAAACAAATTCTGATAGGAAGGAGCAACCAACTAAAAATGTCAATGAACTAAGAGAAAACAAAAATTTGGTTATGGAAAAACATAGACATCCATCAATAATCACCTCAATTCCTTGCATAATGAATTCCATGTTGATCTCTAATTCATCACCATAGATGGAGCATGCACATCCAATGGAAGCCTTTCTAATTTTGACATGAAGTAAACCTCCAACCAATGCTCCATTAATAAACAATGATCAAGTTGAAGAAGACATGGAAATTTTACATGATGTTAAGTATACATAGGGAGAACTTAGACATCTGAATTTTATGTGATACATAGGGATAACTTTCCCCTTGATATCATACTGTTAGTTGTATATTTTGTTGAGAAATACACCCTCCAACCACAAAATGAGATACAAAGTCAATATTATTATTCAAATTTAGGTTAGTATAATGATACATATAACATGTAGGAATGGGCGAGAAAGTAATAGCGATATTGGGTTGTTATATTCTTTGTATTGAAAACATAATCAATTGACTCGATGGTCGAGGTGAATTGACTAGGTGAATGTTCGATTGGATAGATAAGTCAAGTTGATGGTCTAGTTAAGTCGGACATTGGGTCGACAGCTAGATCCGACTAGAGTTTGACAGGAGGTTGACTGGTAGCTGACCATAAGAGATGAATAGAGGTCGATTGGGTAGTTGATTGTAAAAGAATAATGAGATCCTCAGGATTGCATCCAATTATCTACATGGATTTGTAACCATTTTTGGGAGCCATGAATTAGTGTTTTTCATGTCATGAAGCCTATAAATATGGTCTCTTGTAATACTATAAAACATTACTGTAATTCTCAGTGATTTGAAACTCTCAGATTTGAGAGGTCTATAATGGTCATGTAGATGAAGATGAATTGGTTCTAGGGTTTTTCTTGCATAAGAGAAAGAGAGTAGGATGATGGTTGTGTCTTAGGTGTATAAAAAGGTTAGTCATGTAACTCTCTATTATATGAATGGATAAGACAACAAGAGAGTAGGAGTCGCTCAAGGAATGTTGGTTTTCAGGGTTAAGAGTTCCCAAGGTAAAATATATGTGTACTATGTGATTTTCATTGATTACTTATGTTTAATTATATATTCTCTTTTGTAGTTGGTTTAGTGTGAGAATTATTTTCTCTAAAAGTGGTATCAAAGATCTTTTTTTCTCTGTACAAGTCATATAAAAGAAAGGTTAAGTAGATCCTGGATCTGAGCCAAACCTAGGTCTAGTGGAAGTTGTAAGACAACGATCTTTAATCTGTGCTTAAAAGAATGGCATGTAGTTCAAGGATATAGATCAAAAACATTTATGGCCAAAATTTTGAGTTGTGGAAGCTTAAAATAGAATATCTCCTTGTTGATTGAGAATAGTGGGTGGTTTTGAGTCCCAGAACAATTCCAACAGGTGCTATGTTGAAGGAGGAATGGGAGAAACTTGAAATAAGGGAAATGAGCGATTTGACTTTGTCTTGCAGATTTGGTATTGCTAAATGTCTCAGGTGAAGACATGGAAAATAAACTATGGCACAAGTTGGGAAGCTTGTACAAGTTGAAATCCCTCGTAAACAACATGTTTATTTAGATGAAACTTCATATTATGAGGACGAGTGATGGTAGCTCAGTAACGGAGCACCTCAATTCATTCAATACTATGATAGGTTAATTATTATCTATCGATATAAAAATCACCGAGGAAGAGAAATGTATTAGTTTGTTGTGTTCTCTGCTAGATTCATGGGATATTATAATCATGGCTAATGGGATTAATGTGACCACATTAACACTTGAATACATGGTTGCATCTTTGCTATAATAGGAAATGAGGTGGAATAACATGGAATGATCGATCAAGGATTCCTTGATGGTGAGAGGTTGACTGGTCAACAAAGGTAAAGGTAAATTCTTATGTCGATGCTCTATGTTAAAGGTTTGATCTAAACCCCTGGTTTAGTCAACGATAATTTGATGAAAGTATGGTAAAGTCGGGTATTACAAAAGGGAATGAAAGTTGAAGGATTGTGAGAAATGTATTATATCTGATCGTAATGATTCAAATGAAGGAAATAATTCTCCAGAAAAAGGAGGAGATGTGTATCTGGCATAGACCAGTACGTATGTTAGAGCATGATGTTTGGTTGATCGACTTAGGAACATATTTCCATATGAAACCTGACAATGATTGGTTATATGATTATGATGCATACAAAGGAGGAGATGTATTCTTCGGGGACAACTCAATGACCAAAATTTTTGGACGAGTAAGGGTCTGACTGATGTTGCATGATGGGATAAGTAGAATCCTTCTAGGTGTGTTACATATTCTAGGTTTGGAAATAAATATAATATGTATCATAAAAATGAGTGATTCATGTGTGCACACTTTATTTTATAAGTATTTGTGAAAAAATGTTAGGGTTGTGATGGTCTTAATGAGAGGAGTCCCTATTGGAACCTTGTACAAGTTTTTGGGGAGTGACAGCTTGAATGGATGCAAAAGAGTTGTTTTCTCTAACGTCGAATCGATTGTGAATTGACTCGACTCAACTTGGGTTGAATCGAATCCAACCAAATCAATTGTTCCTTATCTATTCAACCTTACGATGTAATGGCACCATAGGATGAGACATATTTGGAAAAAGGACTTCGATCTATGAAAAAAAAAGAATGGTCGAAGGTTTTCCATATTTTAATTTAAAATTTGATTTTTGTGAACATTGCATACATGGAAAAAAAATCATGTGAGATTCTCATCTAGAGCTACAAGTTAAAAATTGATCTTGGAATTGATACATAGTGACATGTTTATCCCTCTACCAGTCCCATCACTAAATGGATCTTTTTTTTATGTTTCCTTTGTAAATTATTTATCCAAGAAGAAATGGATATATTTCCTAAGTAAGAAGTATGAGGTTTTCAACAAATTCAAAGAGTTCAAATCTCTTGTGGAAAAATAGACGGAGAAAAAAAATCAAGGTGCTAAGAACTAACAATGGAGGTGAATTCTATGGTAAATATTTTGAGTAATTTTGGAAAAAAATGTGGCATAGCATACCTAAATACCACACCATATATGTTGCAATAGAATGGATTTTCTAAGAGAGTGAATAGGGAATTTATGGAAAAATCAAGGAGCGTGCTCAGTAGTGTTAGGATCACACAAGAATTATGGTCAAAAGAAGTCCACACTACACGATATTTGGTAAATAGTTCTCCTTCATTAGTGTTAGTCGAATTGAATCCACATCAAGTATGGTTTGGTAATAAGTTATCTCTTTCACATATCATAGTTTTTGGTTGTGATGCATTTGTGCATGTTCCCAAGGAGAGGAGGAACAAGGTGGACAATAAATAAGTCAAGTGCACTTTCATTTTGTATAGGGATGGAATGAAAGTATATAAGTTGTGGGATTCAGTATTAAGAAAAATAGTTTATAGTTGAGATGTGATCTTTAGGGAAATCGGAAGAACTTCCAAGATTGAAGAGGAACAAATGAAGAAAGAGCCACAAAATATAGTATTTGAGTTGAGGAATGGAGACCATGATTCAGATGAGTCAACTGAACTAGATGAAGAGATGGAAAAACCAACTCCACTTTTAAGGAGGTAAGAATGAATAAGGAAATGAAATGAAAGGTATAATCCACATTATTTCCATTCTTCATTTGTGTTATATACCACCGATGATGATCCCAAGTTGTTCAAGGAGGAGGTCAACTCAACAGAGGGTAAACTATGGAAGGAGGCCATGGTTGAAGAAATGGAATCCTTGCACAAGAATGAAACATGGGATTTGGTCAAGCTACCTAATGGAATGAAACATGTCGGTAGAAAGTGGGAGTTCAAGAAAAATTTGAATGAAACATGACAAGTCAAGAAGTTCAAACCTTTACTAGTAGAAAAAGGGTATTCCAAAGTCAAGGTAGTAAACTTTGGTGACATTTTCTCTCTTGTTGAAAAACTAACTTCCATTAGGATACTAATGGCTCCAACTACAACATTTGATCTTGATATAGAGAAAAAGGATGTGAATACAACGTTCCTACATGGGGACATGGAAGAATAAATCTACATGAAACAAACTCAAGTATTTGTAGTAAAGGGAAATAAAGAGTTGGTGTGTAAGTTGAAAATATCCCTTTATGGTGTAAATAAATCACCAAGGATGTGGTACCAAAATTTTGACAAATACATCCTTAGTTTGGGATTTGTGAGAAGCAAGGATGATCACTGTGTATATTCTACGAAAGAAGGAAGTCATTTAATATATGTATATTTGTATGTTGATGACATGTTGTTGGTCAGAAACAACATGGAAGCTATAAAGGAGGTGACGAGGAATCTATCCTTCATGTTTGACATGAAGGGTTCTCAATGTTGCAAAATTTATTCTCAGAAAGGATATCAAAAGAGATCACATAGTTAGAAAAATCTGGTCAAATTAGAGAAATTTTATTGAAATAATCTTGAAGAGTTTCAACATATAGGATTACAAATTGGACAAGATACCAATTTGTATGGGGGTAAATGTAATTGTTGAATAATGTATAAAGGCATAGGAATAAATACATGACATGGCATGTGTCCCCTATGCTAGTGTTGTTGGTAGTATGATGTATGCAATTATTTGTACTCAACCATATATTGCTCATGCAGTGGGAGTATTGAGCAAGTACATGTCGACACCTAGGAAAGAGCAGTAGACTATTGTCAAGAGAGTGTTTAGGTACTTGGGTGGCACAACAAAGTATGCAATTTGTTACCAAAGGAAACCTAAAATTGACAGAGAAGTGAATGTACATGTCTTTTTTGAAACTAATCGGGCTTCATATCTTGATCAAAGAAAGTCGACCAACAGATATGTGTTCAAGGTGTTTGATGGAGAAATCAGTTCGATGAGTAAGAGATAGGCGGTTGTACCCTTTTCGAAAACATAAGTTGAATACATGGAAATCACTCATGAAAGCAAAGAAGATATATGGCTACCTAGACTCTGTTCAGGGATTGGGTTTGAGAAACAAGATATGAAGATATATTGTGATAGTCAATGTGAAATTTTCTTGGCAAATAACCCTAATAATCATTCCATGAAAAAACATATTGTTGTCTAATACCATTTCATGAGAGACAAGGTGGAAAGAAAGAAGGTGTTTTTGGATAAGGTAGACACTTTGGAAAATGTAGAAGACTCTTTGACCAAGTCCCTTAGTGTTGTGAAGTTCTCTTGGTGTAGATAGGCAATGGGAATTTTTTCCTTGGGTTAGTGAATTAAATTTTAGGTTCTCCTAGTTGATCAAAGAAGACAACAATTGGGATAATATTGATTTGTTATATTCTTTGCAGTGAAAACACAGTCAATCGATTGGTTGGTCAAGGTGAATCGACTAGGTTAATGTTTGACTAGATGGATAAGTCAAGTTGATGGTCTGGTTAAGTTGGATGTTGGGTCATGTAATACCCCTAGGATGAACCCCAATTGTAAATGTACATATGTTTTATATGATGGTGAGGGAAGATGTTTTTTGCTAGAGTGCATTTGTATATATGTTTTGAAGCTAGAGTGTCTGTGTGATTTAGGCCAGGGATCCTAGGAGTTGAAAGGTCATCAATCCTAACAAATATAATATGTAATCACACTTGGATATATTAATAAAATACATCAATATTGTAGACCAAGTCATATGAAAGAGTATGGGGAGGTAGGGATCCATGAGAGGGAAATGAGGATAAATTCTTAAGGAAGAGGGGCGTAAGCCATGGAATACAACAATATTATTCCTACATCCTAATTCATATGATATAATTTTATTCCAAGTTCCCAAGTGGGGGAACGAATTACCAGGTGGGGGAAAAAGTAGTTCCTTGAGTGTCAAGTGTAAAAAAAGGAACATGCATATATAATGTTGGAAATTTAGTGTAATACTCATTCTTTCCAACCATTATTTCCAATTATTCTTTCACTCATTCATTCTCTTCCATCATCTATACCATTTCCTCAACAGTGGGAGTTGTGAATTTTATTGTTACCCAATAAATCCTTGATGGTTTGGGATGAAGAAGAAAGTTGTTAGGCCTATGGAGCATTCTCTTTGGGTGAATTAATTGTTGTGAATCAATTTCCTTGTGTTTTTGTCTAATGGGTGTTTTAACTATTAGAGTAGCCTTTTGTTCCAAGTGACATTGGGATATGATAATTACTATCCAGTCAGGTTCTAAATCAATGGAAGGGAAGTTGGATAGTTGAAGGACTGTTGAATAAAGAAGGGGTACACTTATTGGGGTGGGATAGGTTGTGGGGAATGAGAGGTTGTGGGTATCCTTTTCCTTCATGGAGTCATAGCCCCAACTCGGGGGTGACCTATTGTTGAGAGTGTATGAAAAATAGAGTCTACGACTAGGAGGAATGTCTGAGGTCTGCAACCAGCCAATGATTTTAATTAAAAGATACGCTTATTTTATGTTCTTATGATTATTACTGTGTGGTTATTTATTTTAAATTCTACTATGTTTTATTTGTGTATAATTAAGCATGGATTGTATGTTGTTAGAACTACAAATTCGCTGCATATATATGGAATGGTGATTAATAAATGGTATCAATTATCTTGTGAACCAAGGTCGAATAGATCGTCTATCTTGGCAACAAAAAAGTTACTAACTTGTGGCTGGAAGGGTTGATTTTGTTCAACTAGTCGAGCTACATGAGATGACTGCATGCAGAAGGAATATTTGTGATTTTCTAAAATCTTTTCAACCTAATTCTATTTGATAGAAGGTACTTGGGCTGAGGCTTTAGTGGTTACAGTGTCCTTCTGTTCACATTTTGAATAGATTGTGAAGAAGCTAAATTATGTAGTACGAGACACTACCTTGCGACACTATTTAGGTGGGACAATAGTTGGAACTACCTCTGTTATCTTGTATAGATGACACCCTAGAGTAACAATGGCACTACAGGGTTGAGACTCATAGATAGCATGGCGCTTACACATATATGGCTGGTCCAAGAGAAAATTATAGACATCTAGTTAGGGAACATCACATAATACCTCATCCTTGAAGGGTTGGGTGTCATATGAAAATCGAAATTGTTGGATGACACCAAGATATTGTCCCTAGCGAAGCCACCTGATGTTGTATGGTTGTGGGCATGTTTTTGTCGACAATCCCAATTGTTTGATAACCTTTTCTTAGTTGAGTTTATTCTGGCTTCCTCTATCAAAAATAAAATGTAGCGGGGTCCTCTTCACCCACATCTATTAATAAAAAAGGCGCTCCCCATCTTCAGGATCTGTTAGTTCTTCTGGTTGAATTGTTGTGGTTGTGACAATAGAAGTGGGGTTTGCGTCAATGATCTGTATTCTATTAGTATTTTCTGAATCAGGATTCATCTCCTTATCTTTGATCTCGACCACCAATCACTATTTTGAGCGACATTCATCGGTGTTGTGCCATGGGATTTTGTGGAAATTGCCCCATTTTCTGGTGACCTTCTTCATCTTTCTCTGACCCTTCTTTTCTTGTGGATTGGAAAAGTGTTCAGGAGGCTCTTTGTTAGGGATATATTTATCATACTTTTGTTGTTGCAGATTTGCAGACCAGAAATCCTTCTTGTTCTGGTGCCTAAATTTCTTCTTGATTTTAACAGGATATCGAAAAGCAGTACTGAGTGACGAGATTTCAACAAAATCCATTCAGTTTGGATGTATCTGTGTAGATCCCCACGGTATTTTAGAACCAAATGTCTCTCGGAGTCTTTCATACCCAGCTTGGTGCGCAAGGTATGGAAAGTATTGGTGAACTCCAACACTTCTTTTCCCCTCTCTTATCGTAGTGTGATCCATCTGATGTATTGGTCCTCATAGTTTCCAACAGGTTAATATTGTTCCTTTATTGCATCCACAAAAAATACCTAGTGGGCTCGGCCCCATATATTCCAGACTCTTCTATGGAAATTTTCTTCCAATAAGTTTCCCACCAATTTTTGACATGGGGGAGAGACTTAAGGAGTGCAAAGGTGATATTTTCCCTGTTGAAGAAATTATGAATAGAGAAATAACCTTATAGCAGATTTAACCATTTTTCTAGGGCATCGACATCTTTTTGTCCTTCAAATATGGGAATATCAAAATTAACTTGTACCTTGAAAGGCAAGGTGACTCAAAAGTTGTCTCTTGATGAAGACGCGCCTATTTTTATCGACATGCATTGAAGGATGTGGGAAAAAATATCCATCATTTCAACCCTCTATCACATGAGAGCTTGCTCAAGCAACATATTAATAGGATCATCTACTCTGTCGTTTTTATTTTCTTCCTCCATAGAGGTTTTATTTGGCATGTGAGAGTGATTGTCTTCAAGAGAGACAATCTCGAGACCCAACTTGCTATACTTGAACCTCATCAGGGACATGCACTGAAAAATGATTAAGATCATCTTTCTATGATACCACTGATCCAGATTATTTTTGGCACAAAATGAGAGCAGAGATATAATAAAGAAATGTACAGAGATGTATCGAATATCCAACAATATGAGATATAGTAATACACAATTTCTATTAATGAGCCAAAATGTACAAAGACTATAAAAATACAGAGCAAAAGACTCACTAGAATGGTGGTAGCTTATCTCTGAGAAGAGATGTGACGGCTACTCACATTTGCAATAATATTACTGTTACAATGAGGCTCAAAAGGCCTTTTTAAAATAATTAAAATTGAAAACCCTAACCCCAAAAGATGAAAAGTCAAAAGGTTTGCGGGCCTTGATGGGGGTAGTTGATACGTCAACTTCCCGGGGGCGTAACATTTGCATACGATCTTCATTTAGGGTGCTCGATACACCGTTGGAAAGGTCTAATTGAGAAGAAATATTTTCGAATGGCCTAGGTTAGTACTGTAGATAGTCAATTGGGCCCCAAATCCCCCACAAACATTGTTTAGGGCCTCAAAATGGCCTCAGAAGTTTGGAACCCAAAAAAATGTCGAAAAAATGCCAAGATGGAAAACTATTTTTCGATCCCGTGGAATAGGTGGGTGTCCACCGATATCCACCCGAATAAATCCTCCCTCCTTAGGAAGCAATGATTTCCATTACATTGAGTTCCCGGGGGAGAGACGAAATCATTTGTTGAATCTGAATCTTGGTGAGTTGCTTGCCTTGCTGGAGAAGTTGTGTTTCTTAGCTTGTTGAAGGCTTTCACGAACTTGTGGCTGGAAGGGTTGAGTCTGTTCAACCAGTCGAGCTACATGAGATGACTATCTTCAGAAGGAATCTTTTTGTGGGCCTCGATGGGGGTAGTTGATAGGTCAACTTCTTGGGGGCGCAACTTTTTCATATGATCTTCATTTAGGGTGCTCGATGCACCGTTGGAAAGGTCTAACCGAGAAGAAACATTTCCGACTGGCCTAGGTTAGTACCATAGGGAGTCACTTGGGCCCCAAATCCCCCCAAAAAATAGTTTAGGGCCTCAAAATGGCCTTGGAACTTTGGACCTCGAAAAACTGTCAAGCAACTGCCAAGATTGAAAACTCTTTTTCAAACCCGTGGAATAGATGGGTGTCCACTGATATCCAACTGAATAAATCCTCCCTCCTTAGGAAGAAATAATCTCCATTACATTGATTTCTTGGGGGAGAGAGGGAAGAATTTGTTGAATCTGAATCTTGGTGAGTTGCTTGCCTTGCTGGAGAAGTTGTGTTTCTTAGCTTCTTGAAGGATTTCATGAACCTATGGATGGAAGGGTTGAGTCTGTTCAACCAGTCGAGATACATGAGATGACTATCTACATAAGATATATTTTTTCTTTTCTACAATCTTGTTGACCTTCTTTTCTTAGATACAAGGCTCTTGGGCTGAGGCTATAGTGGTTGCAGTGTCCTTCTTTTCACCTTTTGAACATATTGTGAATAAGTTGAATTTTGTAGTATGAGACACTACCTTGCACTACAGGTTCAAGACTCATAGATGGCATGGTGCTTCCACATATATGGTTGGCCCAAGAGAACATCACAAATATATAGTGGGGAAAAATCGCATAATACCTCATCCTTGAAGGGTTGGATGTCGAATGACAATCTACATTGTTGTATGACATGAATATCTCATCCCTAATAAAGCCACCCGATGTATGGTTGTGGGTCCTCATCTCATGGTATGGTTGTGGGTCCACATGAATATCTCATCTCATCCCTAGTGAATATCTCATGTACTGGTCCTCATAGTTTTCAATAGGGAAATATTGTCCCCTTATCACATCCACAAGAACATACCAAGTGGGATCAGCCCCATATATTCCAGACTCCTTTGTGGAACTTTTCACCTAATAATTTTTCTACCAATGTTTGACATGTGGGAGATCCTAAAGGAGTGCGAAGGTGATCTTTTCCCTATCGGAGAAATTATGAACAAAGAAATAACCTTCTAGCAGTTTTAACCATTTTTCTAGGGCATCCACATCTATCTGTCCTTCAAATATGGGAATATGAAAATTAACTTGTAACTTGAAAGGTGAGGTGCCTCCAAAGTGGCCAATTGATGAATATGCACCTGTTGTTATCGACAGGCATTGAAGGATGTGGGTAAAATTCTCCATCATTTTGTCCCTTTGTTGCATGAGAGCTTGCTCAAGCAACAGATTAATAGAATCGTCTGCTCGGTCATTTTTCTTTTCTTCTTCCATGGAGGTTTTATTGGGTGTGTGAGAGAAATTGTCCTAAAGAGAGACAAGCTCAATACCCAAATTTTTATACTCGAACCTTGTTGGGGACATTCACTGAAAAACGATCAAGAGCAGCCTCATTTGATACCAATGATCCAGATTATTTTCGACACTAAATGAGAGTGGATATATGATAAATAAATGTAGAGAGATGTATCATATATCCAACGATATAACATAAATATATCATAGATGAAATCATAAACACAAAGATACAGTAATACACAATTTCTATTATTGAGCGAAAATGTACAAAGACTGTAAAAATACAGAGTGAAAGACTCACTAAAATGATGGTAGCTTATCTCTGAGAAGAGATGTGATGTCTAATCACACTCATAATAATATGATCATTACAATATGGATCCAAATTCCTTTTTAACATAAGTAAAATCCAAAACCCTAATCCTGGAAGA
This sequence comes from Picea engelmannii, assembly GCA_009831015.1. Classification (NCBI taxonomy): domain Eukaryota; kingdom Viridiplantae; phylum Streptophyta; class Pinopsida; order Pinales; family Pinaceae; genus Picea; species Picea engelmannii. The sequence goes on along the minus strand of ML781611.1, from coordinate 209,237 downwards.
TGAAAAGTCAAAAGGTTTGTGGGCCCCTATGGGGGTAGCTGATACGTAAACTTCCCGGGGGAGTAAATTTTTCATACGATCTTTGTTTGGGGCACTCAATACACCATTAGAAAGGTATAACTGAGAAACAATGATTTTCGACTGGTGCAGGTAAATGCTCTTGGCAGTCACCTGGGCCCAAAATCCCAAAAAAAACATCGTTTAGGGCCTCAAAACAACCCTAGAAGATTGGAACCTGAAAAAACTGTTGAAAAATGCCAAGATGGAAAATTGTTTTTTGAGCCCGTGGACTATGTGGGTGGCCACCAATATCCACCTCGATCATAATAAACTTTACTTTAAAATCATATCTAACTTGACACATAATACCTTAGTATGGATATGGTTTCTTAATGTCTTCATAAATAAGAAGTGAGGATACCTTGAAAAAATTTGGTGTTTCCCGCTTCCATGAGATGAGTTTCATTAAATATTTACGAGCCATCATCCTTACACCTACCAAAAATATGGGGTTTCAAAGACAATCCCCAAGGAAAGAAGGCCATACACTTAAGGAAACAAAAGACAAATACAATGCAAAATGATAAGTAGAAGATGAAGGTCAAAACAACGTAGAGGAAAAAAAATCACAAGGGAGAACTTGGTGAAATGAGAACAAAATTGAAAAAGAAGGAGAAGTCTTGATCACAACTTACATTTTTTTAGTTGACTTGCAAGCCCAAATTGGCAAGCCCAACTATGCACAAGGAAGAAGTGAGGAGACCTTGAAGGAATTTACATTTTCCTACATCCATGAGATGAGTGACATGGAATATTTATGAGGCACCATCCTTACATGTACCCAAAGGATGGGGTATCCAAGAAAAACCACAAGGGAAGAAGAATAAACACTAAAACAAATACAAGGAAAACACCTTGTGGAATAAGTAGAGGTACAAAAATATGATTTAGGATCGGGGATGACAATAACAAGTAAAAGAGGGTGTTTGTCTCTATGGTTGGGAGGAATGAGTTCTCTACTCAGGTTTTTTTCATATTTTGTAACAAGATCGGATATGTTATTCAAATTTAATTCATTTTTACTATAGAGAATAGTTGAAAAATTTATATTGTTTATTGCAATAGAGATTATTTGAGAAATTGTAGTAATTATTTATACCTAATAGACTAGAATATTGTACTCTTTTATCTTCAATAGATGCAGGAGTAAGTGTTTAAATGATAGTAGTCTATTCTCTACATTAGAAAAAGAAATATTACAATAAAAAAATAAAAGAACCCACATAAGAGACTTGTTTCTCATATGAAAACAAGACATTACTTGTAGATATTGCAGAAGGAAAATCAAGAACCTATTTTTTTTACAATTTAGTTAAAACAAGATTTTCTTGATTTGTATTCTTCGATACAATGGTTTCTTTTTTAGAAATTAACATGTTAAAAAGAACAAAGGAATGCATATTGAATAAAAAAAATATTTGTACATTACAATAAGTAAAAGGATATTGTTATTCATGAATTGAAATATATCTTGATGACATGAACATGGTTCCTAATGAGAGAGCCACCTCAAAATTACCTTAGAAAGAACAACACAAAAGTTGCAGAGAAGAAATCCCATAACTATTATGAGTCATTACTAAGAATCATACAAATACCTTTCTTTATATAATTGCCAGAAAGTCAAATGACCATGGAAGTTGCATTTTCTTCACCTAAAGGGGATATGCTCATAGTCTAAGGTATAAATCCATTTGTTGTCTTGGTATGACACTGTTATTTCCTTCAGGAGAGCTCCTATCATGTTCATGTAGACGCAGATCCAAGCGTACAAACTGTATTTAGCAATCTTCGTGACCTAAGAAATCTTGATGAATGATCCCAGGGTGTTTCATATTCCTTCTAGGGTCTCAATTTCCTATAATTATTGTGGAAATGAGTACAATATTACCTAGACCGGAGACACCATGAAGTCCTCTTTCTCTATAGAAAATATTTTTGTCCAGTAACAGAGCTGGAGGCATGCAAAATTGAAGAAATATGGGCCTTCTTCAAATAGTTTGTCTCTATCCAAAGGGTTAAAAAATATTGTTGTGAAGAAACCCTTCGATCCGATCTTTATATTCACTTGACCCTTTACCTTCCATTGAGAGATTAACCAACCCATGAGAGATTTTTCCGATGGCCAAATCCCCATAAATTTTCCTATTAGAGCATGATCTTTCATGTATTAGATATAGTTACCAATACTAGCAGAAGTAACCTCATACCTTGGATTTTCCTTTGTTTGTGCATGGCAGCCATTCACTTTGTGTTTGTCAGATCTAGTTTTTCTTGGATCGATAATACCATCATTAGTACCCTTTCCTACACCCCCCATTTCCATATCCTTAGCTTGTTTTTCTTCCTTTCCCAACACTGCATATTTGAAAGTTAGTGATTCCCTCTGTCCTTTGTCTCTGGGTGATAAGAGGACCATGACTTGCCTCCCCAAACTGATTCTAGCATTGCCATTCTTGTACTCTATGTCCTATCATTCTCCCCTCACACTTAGCTTGAAACCCTACACCAACCAGCCTATTTCACTAACCCGCTTAACTCGCCATTCTTCCAACCTCACTTAGTATTTTTCTATCAATGCTATTAATAAAATAATATTTTACTATTTAAAATTAAAACTAAACCAAATAAATGTATATCAAAAATTGTTATACATTCTACATGAAATATATAAGTAAAATTATATAATATTTAAAGTAACCAAATTTCTTTATAATACATTTAATTGGTATTTATTATATTATTATATATATATATATATATATATTCAATAAAAACCAATTAAATGTATTATAAAGAAATTTGTGTAATATAAATATTATTTGTCCCCGAGGTGTAGGACAGTCGGTGACGAAGTGTGTTGTTAAGCCACTCCGTGATGTTAAAGTCACCGGTTCGAAACCTGCGGGGACAAAAAATCCAACCATGTTAAGGGTTGGTGTGGCTCAGGCCGGGTGCGATCCC
>ML781611.1:183426-195066 GCA_009831015.1 Picea engelmannii | reverse complement strand
CTTAAGTGGCATTCTTATTTTTTTTCTTTTAACACATAGACATTGTTTTCTGTTCTTATCCCTTTTGCAACTAGCTGTCTCGAATTCACAGATTTTATTCTACAGTCTTTAGAGGTAAAAACGACTTCACATCCTTGATCATAGACTTGATTGACACTAAGAAGATTATGTTTCATACCTTCTACAAGCAACACATCTTGAGCTTTCCCTTTGCCATTACTCAAACTTACCATTCCTTTACCTTTTATTTTTCTGGTGCATCATTTCCAAAAGTTACATTCCCTGATTTTCTTTCACTTAGAGTTAGAAACTTACTTTTGTCTCCAGTCGTATGTTTGGAACATCCACTATCAATATACCAGGGATTCTTTTGTCTTTGGGATGATAACACTAGTCCACACTTGTCATATGGTTTCTTCTTCCAAACCTTGACATTTTCAGCAGTGGGGATCAAATCTGGCTTGTAATTCCTTAAGCAACAATCTACAGCTTTATGTCCATAGTTATGACAGATGTAACATTCTGGTTCACTAATTAGAAGATCATAGCGATTGTTATGCTCATAACTATTTTTATGTTTAACCTGCGTCCTTTTCCCAGCCATCGCATGATTTATAGTCTGAGGTTGTTTGTTGCTTGGTTGTCTTGATCTTTGTTGTGGAAGATGGTTATTCATTGAATATCTTGATTGTTCATATCTAAATCTTAAAGAACAATTTATAGCTTTGTAACCAAAATTAGAGCAGAAAAAACAATAACCATAGAAAAAACCTGTGTACCTTGAAAAAGTCTGTCTTCTTTGAGGAGGTCGATTTCTTTCATGCCGATAATCTCTCTGATCTACAGATTCAGTTATGGTACTTTTTCTTCCATTCCTTCTTGGTGGTTTATTTTCTTTCTTTGTTTCTGCAGAGTGATTGTTGTCAATGTTTGAGGATTTGACAAACTTGATAGGTTCTGTATTACTTGGATGATCACTACTTGATCCTTCTTCATACCCCAATCCATATTTCAACTTTGGGTTTCTTTGCTGATTTAGAATGGAGGTTAATCCTTATGAGGCTTTAATTCCTGGTAGATTTTGGTGATACAAGGCTTGAAACTTCTCCAACTCTTTCCTAGTTTTCACTACTTCTTCTTCCAGAGCTTTACAACTTGCCTTCTTTTCTGATAACTGTTGTCTCATAATGTCCTCGATTTTCTTTGCCTCTTCTAATTCAACTTTTAGCAGGGAAAAGTCTTCATCGGGATGTTTATTGTCTTTCTCGAACTGTATTAGAAATTGTTTTTGCTTTCTGTTCTTAATTCTGAGTCTGTCAATCTCTTCCAATGCACTGATCAGTTCTCCCTCCATATCAACCACAACTTATTCATCATTATCATCACTACCTGTGATTTTATTATCATAATCCTCTTTGGCCATAAGTATGAAGTCATTTAGTTTATCTTCAATAGAGGAGTCATTGTCTTCATCATCTAAAAGATCATCATCATTTTTTACACAAAGACTTTTCTTCTTAAAATTATTCTCTTTAAATAAAATTGTGTGCTTGTGCTTCTCCTCATCAGCACATGTATGATCCTTTCTTTTGTGAGGACATTTATTTGCAAAGTGACCTATCTTACCACAGTTGAAACATTTGAAAGCTAATTTGCCTTTGTATTTTCCTGATCCCTTCTTCAGTCTCTTCACAAATTTTGCTTCAATTTCATCAGGCTCAGAATCCTCATTCTTGTCTTCCTTAAATGATGCTTCTCTGGATGTGGGTTTATCTTTAAATATTCTCATTTAATATGCAGTCAATGTTCCTAGAAGTTGATCAAACTCCAAGGTTTTTAGATCATTAAATTCTTCTATAGCGGAGACCTTCAGGTTGAACCTATCTGGTAGAGATCTCAAAATTTTATGAACTAAAGAAGTTCCTCAATTTTTTCACCAAGTTCTTTCATTGCATTTACCAGTTCTTCAAATCTCAGAAAGTATTTTCCATCATGGCTTGACATGTTTAACCTCTAGGATCTACCCTTAGATAAAAGGGGCCGACTGTGATACCAATTGTTGGACAACTGAGAGGGAGGGGGGGTGAATCAGTTGTTACTGAGCTTAAACAATTATGCTTATTTTAAACTCTTTGCAGAGCACTGAATGACAATCACAATAATGCAAGGAAGTAAGAAATAGAACATTCAACATCATTCACACATGAAATATACAGAGACAAATATTTCCTGAGGAAACCCATAAAGGGTAAAAACCTCTTCTTCTTTATATGATAAGTAATTTTTACATTCTGTACATTATCATACATATGAGCTCCAACTCATTGTGCGGCTACAAATTCTATTTTGCAAGTTGCAACTTGCTGAGAGCACCAACTCTCTGTTTTCTCTAGCACCTACTAGAAGGAAGCACCAACTCCCTGGTTTCTCTAGCACCCACTAGAAGGAAGCACCAACTCCCTGGTTTCTCTAGCACCCACTAGAAGGGAGTAACAACTCCCTAAGTGTTCCAGCACCAACTAGATGGAAGCACCAACTTCCAGTCACACAGGCACCAACCTGTATAACAGAGAACAACAGTTCTCCCTTGCACCACCCTGCCACCCTGGTTTCTCTGGTTGCAACCCAATGGAAGCTACAACTCCCTGTGTTCAAGCACCCACTTGAACCTCTGAGGACAACAGTCCTCCCTAGAACCTCCCTACCACCCTGAAATATTAGTGTTTTCTACTAAAACTTATTACAGTGATATAATTTTCATCAATAGCTTACCAGTCTCATCACTGTTCTGCTACACTGCTCTGCTCTCCTGTATCAGTGTCTCTCTATCTACATCTTCTTGCACTTTATGATCTTCTTCTCTTCTCTACAAGTGCACCTCAGCCTTCTTTTAATGTCTCAGCTATGCAACTTTGTTCTTTGCTTCTGCTGCGCTTTATGCTCTGTGTCTTATTTTAATTCTCTGAATTACGCCTCTTCTGTGTATTTCAGCTCCTGCCCACAGCATGCCATTTCCCCGTGTATAATTCCTCTCTCCAACAGCCTCCATCTCTTCTTTGTTATTCCTTATTATAGTCTATGTGCACCTTTTGCATGCCGTATGTGCAATGCTTCTGCATGCTCTTCATGTTGAGTGCTCTGCCTGATCATCATTGCAACTCTTCAGCTTATTTGGATGATTAAACCCATATGTCCATCATCACTGGGTGTTATGATGAGATTCCTTAGCCTGTCTAGCAGTCAAGGCTCTTCGTATTCTCTGTCATATTTGAGCTCATCCTCTCTATTACAGTTATAGGCTTCAACGCTCTTCCATCTATCAATTGCCTCCTGAACAATCTTCATTCCACTGGCATATTCCTTGAGACTCTTCATGTTCTTTGGCGATCACCCTGAAGTCTCTTCCAGTCCTCTGGCATAAAAAATCAGTCGTTTCTAGCAGTTACACTGTGAACCTCCAAAAACTGCATCAACAACTGAATCACCACTGATCGATTAACTGAGAAGAGCAACAATAGGACTTCGATCATATTCCCAAATAAAATGCACCATTGGATCATAAATGTTGGGTCTCGGGCTTATTTCGCCATTTCACAATTCATCATTTCGACATTTTGGCATTCCTATGGTGAGGCATCTCGTCTCTCCAATTTGCGATCTCCAAAATGGAGATTAGCTTTGTGATACCTCCTCCCTTGAGCCTTTGTTGATGCGACCATAGGTTATGACCAGGGGCCAATTCTGAACACGTATTTCGCATTTCACGTTTCAGGGATTCTGTGATGAGTCGTCTTGACTCTCCATGTCCCAACCTATGAAATGGAGCTTGTTTCTTCGAGCTCTTATCTCCAGCTCTTCGACGATGTGACCATCGGTGGTGACCAAGTTCTTATCCATACAATTCTTTCGCATTTTTGCATTTCAGTACTTTGGGACTCCTTTGATGAAGAGTCTCGACTCTTGAATCCTCCAACTCCCGGTATCCGAAACTCCATTCGATGTGCCTATTTTGGGATTTTCGACGTTTCACATTTCGGCACTTCAGGACTCTTGTGATGAAGAGTCTCGACTCTTGAATCCTCCAACTCCCGGTATTCGAAACTCCAGTTGATGTGCCTGTTTCGGGATTTTTAGCGTTTCGCATTTCGGCGCTTCAGGACTCTTGTGATGAAGAGTCTCAACTCTTGACTCCTCCAAATCCCGGTATCTGAAACTCCGGTTGATTTTCCTGTTTCGGGATTTTCAGCATATCGCATTTTGGCACTTCGGGACTCCTGTGATGAAGATTCTCAACTCTTGACTCCTCCAACTCCCAATATCCGAAACTCCGGTTGATGTGCCTGTTTCAGGATTTTCGGCGTTTTGCATTTCGACACTGCGGGACTCCTGTGATGAAGAGTCTCGACTCTTGACTCCTCCAACTCTCGATATACAGAACTCCAAAATGGAGTCTTTCTTTCTAATACCCGAAATGGAATTTAGCTTCTGATCTTGCCATGCGATCATTGTTGTGTTGTTGGTCGTGATCTTTTCCATCAATGACAAACACGCATACTCTGCACTCTGCGTGCACCTCTGCACTATCTCTTCTGGTCTTTATGAGCTTGCTCTGCTGAATCTTCAAGCATGCATACTCTGCACTTTGCTTGCACCTCTGCACTATCTCTTCTAGTCTTCACGAGCTTGCTCTGTTGCGTCTTCCCAAAATACTTTTGGTGCCCGCCTAGCACATTATACCTGTACTCAAGCCATCATCGTTGTTGTACTTTCCATCAATGACAAGCATACGTTGCCTGTAAAACATCTCAACACCCTAAACTTTTCTTTCATTCGGATAGACACATGGGAAAATTTTTGGTGGAGGTGGATATGCATGAAGGTCTATCGGCATAGATAGAACTTGAATGACACGATACTGTGGTGATACAACGCCTAGATTTACTAGGGATTCCATTTAGGTGCTCTGTGTGCAAGGAGACAAACCATTTACGTCACCAATGTCAGGGACAATGTAAGGAAGAGGTTTTTGATGGTTTTGTGGATCCTGGAGAAACTGGCATTGCTGAATCGGAGATGCTTACAGAAGGATGGACCGAGCACAATGCTTTTTCTGCAGTGGAATTCAATATTCCTGTGGTTATGTCCAACAATACTTTACCTATTATCAGTAATTCTCCTTCTGCCACCTTAAAGGAAGGTAAAATTAATGTAGGTATGAAGTCTTGTAAGATAGTCGGTGAATCCTTAGAGGGCCCTAGGTCGATTTTTACTCATGTGTATGAGGATCCTTTGAATCTGAATTTGAAGGATAGTGAGGTTGTAACTCATTTTATCTACCCCGAAGGGAGGAAGGACTTAGGGAGGGATTTGGGGGACTTGATAGATAAGAATTTAGTGATTTGGGGGGGGGAGACCCGACTCTTTGAGGTTTATAGTCTAAAGGTTCGGGGGGATGGAGGGGAGTATAATTTCCCGGATGGGAAAGGGGGACCTACGAGTGAGGGGTGCATATTTTGGAGGGGAGCTCTACTGGAGGGAGTATGGAGGTTGTTTATTTGGGGATTTCCCAAGAAATTGAATTATAACTTGAGGATTCCAACAAATGCTTCATGTTAGATCCCATTGCCTCGTCTATAGGGTTTCCATCTTTTGTAGGGGTCTCAGAGCGCCCAAACTGTCTATCTTTCCCTGGATTTTCTTCAGTTGGGTCCTCTCTTGTTGATGTGGAGCAGCGGGAGGGGAGTCAGTGCATGTATCGAGGATATATTATTGTTTCAGGAGAGCATATTTGTGGAGGACGACATCACCCGATTGTGCTAACTGAGGAAGAATAAGCTATTGTTGATCATTTGTTGTCTTATCGAGAGATTCTCTCCAAAACATCATTGCCTATTTTTGATGGAGGGGAGTTATTACAAAAGAATATGGGAAATAAGAGTATAGAGGCGCTCCCTTTGAAAACTAATTCACAAAGTTTGGGGGGAAAGGATTCATTGACAAAGGGGGTTGTTTGTGGAGGTATTGAAAATGACTTCTCTCCTTTAAAGACTAGAAGTGCTAGAGAGCGAGAAGCATATCGGTGAGTCTAATTCTTTTATAGTGGTTGATGATCTAAGGGTGCTTAGAGGAAAAAAATATGTGGCAAGAGTAAAAAAATGATTGTGGCCACTTTAAATGTGAGAGGAGTGGGGGGCAGGTCCAAGTACTTAGCCCTAAAAAGAATTTTAGATTTAGTGAAACCTGATGTATTTCTTATATAGGAAACTATGGTTGGTAGGGATGATTTTAAGGATGGAAATTTATTTTTAAATGTAGAAACCTTGGTGAATATTACTAATCCTTCATATTACAACTATAATTTTTTGGCAATATTTTTGTAAAAATATTCAAATTTCTGAGGATTTTATATAGTTTATATAAACTTTTGACAATTTTTAAGGTAAAATAATTTTATCCTATAGAATTTGGATTAATCATTTTTAGAATAGTGAATATTGTTTTGGGAAAAACCATGGAAAATTAGCCTATGAGAGAAATTTAGCCCTCTAAAATCATCCCTGAATTATTGGTTCGGTGGAAAAAGAAAGGGAACTTTTTGCTAAATTATTACCACACTAGCTTTTTTGTGGAGTGGAATCCACTAGACTCTCTGGTGGGATGCTCTCAGCATGGAATCCAAGGAAATATGACTTTTATGCTTACATGATTCCTTAGGGTTTCTATTGGAAGGACGTGTTAAAGACCTTGATAGAAATTTAAAGGTGATCAAGTGCTATGGACCGTACTCTAACATAGAGGTATTTTGGGAGGCTATCAAGAGTGAAGGCATTTTCAAAGATCAAACTTTAATCCTGGGGGGTGATATCAACTTCAATACCTCATTGAGAGAGGTCTGGGGTGAACATGATAGAGTATATCCTTTACAGACATACTTTAGTATGTTTCTACAAGAAGAGGGGATTGTGGATGTTGAACCATTAAAACTATTGCCTACATGGCGAAATGGTAGAGGAGGACATGAGTTTATTGGCAAAAGCTTGGATTGATTTCTGATTTCTAAGGACCTTGCGACCAAAGGATTTAGATACATATATGTAGTGTGTAATATAAAGATTTCTGATCATATGCGAATAATCCTACACTTGGAAAAAGATAATAGAGAGGTCAGTTTCCCCTTTAAATTTAATTCTATTTGGATGGATGAACCACAATTTGTAAACTTTGTTAGGTCCAACTCCAACTGGGGTGGACTGTTGGGAACAAAAACCTTAAATTATAAAGAGTAATTGGTACAAAATCTAAAGTTACTTAAGACCTTGATGATTAATTGGGAAAAAAAAGAAAAAGCTAAAAGCAAAGGAAGAATTGGTTAAGCTGGAATTAGAGTTAGATATAAGTTACTCAAATCATCCTGGTGGATTTAAGAATGAGGTTAAAAAAGATTTTATTGTTGCAAAAGAGAAAAAAAGATGGTTCTATTGAGACAAGAAGAGGAAACTTGGAGGTAGAAGACTAGACTGAATCAGTTGGATTCACGTGATAGAAAGAGCAATTTTTTTCTTGCCTTTGCTAACTCTAGGAAATAGATCAACATTATATGGGATATGTTGAAGGAGGATGGGACAGTGATATCTAACAATCAATATCTACAAAAGGAAGCAGTTGGATTCTTTCGAAATGTTTTCTTGGCCCACCCTAACCTTGCCATTACTGATCAACTTTCAATCTTAAGGAATTATCCAAGGATGTTCACAGAAGAACATAGTCATAGATGTACCTTACCTATAACCTCATCATAAGTTTTGTCAATTCTCAAAGGATTTAAAGCTTCAAAAAGACCTTGGACTGTAGAGTTTTTCCTGACTTTTTTTGACATTCTGGGTGATGAATTAGTGGAGATGATTGAAGAATCAAGAAAGAAAGGTAGGGTTTCAGGAGCATTGAATGCAAATTTTCTTTCTCTGATTCCAAAGAGTGTGAATCCAACAAATTTTTGGCATTATAGGCCTATTGATCTTTGTAACTTGATGTATAAAATCATTGCAAAAATTATTGCCAACGGAATTAAATATTTTCTATCGTGTGGTATCTCAAAGGAATAGTTTGGCTTTCTTAAGGGTAGGCAAAGTGATGCTATTGGCATATGTAACACCCTATGTATCCCAATTTGTAATTAATCATAAAATAGGAATTATCATGCTAATGCATGAGGACAATGTAAATGTATTATTGTTTGAGTTGCAAATGACTGACTGTGGGGGTGACGCCTTGAAAGTACTGGCCATGATATCACTAGAGGAAGAATGTGAAAACTATAAGAGAGGGTTCATTAGGAAAAATAACCCCAAATTTCCCTTGATGAGGATGATAACCTCCTTCAGATCCCAAGGAGAGATATCAGTTAATGAAGAAAGGACCGGTGGTTGAATTATCAACCACCCCCATGAATGGAAACATGGGCTATCAACCCAAAGTACCATAGGGACCTACAAACCTGAGCTTCCTTCTGACAGAAGGAATAGGATAGGTCAGCAAACCTTCCAAGGTAAGAGGGATACACACGGGAGAGGAGACACTGAAAAAAAAAGAGCATAAGATCAAAGGGAGATGTGTAGAGCTCTCTAGCGAGTCACGAACTGAAGGCCACGAGCTTGATGCCGAGGATCATCTGAGAAACCTTGTCAAGTCCATAACCGAGAGAGAGAAAGATCTGAGTTACAGAGAAAATGACCCAAACAGAAGTGAAAACGGAGGAAGAACCCTCGAGAAGTGTGAGAATTCCCTGGTGATATCATGGCTTGGCATAGTGGTGGCCAAAGTGCTAAGAATGAATGCCTCTATACCTATGGTTGGGTGGAAGGACGAACACCCACAGTCAGTTAGTTGGCTACCTCCTGTAATAGATAAGTAATCAGATATCTTGTGTATGAATTGGATATACTGTGAATGTTTTCAGGAATATGAATGAATKCTTAATGGATATACTATATCCCTTCTATTTCTGCTTGACTGTATAATTAGGCAAGTAGGAAATTATATGGTTCAAGCATGACTTGTTCTCATAAATGCTTCAGTTATGTAGTGTCTTAAGCTAGAGTCGTGAACCGTGAGTTCGTCGACCTTAGGTATAGTTTCATGTACGCACGTCGACCCTCCTATCGTTCTGAGTCCCTTCGAGGACAGAGTGTATTAACCTTAGGAGAGGTAGTGCATATCCGCACAGGCTCTCTACGAGGCAAGAAAAAATCGAGAACCACTTAAGTTCTAGACTTGATGAATGAACGTAAGGGGTGCGTAGAAGAATTATTCCAAGCGTTAAGTCTAGGAGAAAGAGAGCAAAGCTCTTAAGTCCTTCATAATTGACGAGACTCTAGGAGGATAGTGAGATTCAAGTATCGAAAGGGAATGTCCTTTCGTTTGGAATATGAACGGATGAGATCCGTTCGGGAGGACCCAAGGTCTATCACGACCGTTAAATTTGAGGAAGGAGCGTAGGTGTTAACGCCTCGACTCTTATAGTCTTCGCAAGATTTTATGAGTGTAGGTAACCAATGTGAAGGGGGACATAGACGATACCCAAAGTCACAGGGCTCGCAGAGGAATCAAAGGTTGAAGCCTTCGACACTTAGAGAATTCTTCCAAGACGGGAGAAATTCCAAGCTCAGGAAGAGGAGCGACAACTATCGTTAGATTAGCTACAGAGGAGAGATATGGACCATCGGAATCCACATCGAAATAGAAAGAAGTGAGCGCATGAGGAAAACAGATCTGAGCCATCATATCTAAAGTGTGCAGACCAATAGTCATTGGATCCAGAGGAAGTTCCATGAGACAAGTTCTGAAATCATTAGAGTCGTCCATCAAAAGGTCGTGTGGTGAGAGCTCAGCATTTTGCTGACTCGTAGATCAAGAAGTTCAAAGAACATATTGTTCGAACTAGCGATGTGCGAAGTTGTGATTTGATCATAGTCGTCCATCAAGGAGGACACGTGGTGAAAGCTCATCATTTCGCTTACTCGCGACTCAAAGGAATCAACGGGCAAAGTTTTAAGGACTCACGGTATGCAAAATCGTGAAAGGATCCAGACCATTGGATCCAAGCCATGGGAGAACCGTTGGATCAGAACCTCCGCGTGGTATCACGTATCGGGGGTTCAAAGGTTGAAAGAATTTTTTTTCGACTGCAGAAGTTGTGAAGTGTCGAGCATCGAGGCCTCATGCGAACATGTGGCACATCTGTTAGGTGGGGACCGCATGGTTGACAGGTGGTGGACACATGTCACCTAGGAAAGAGTCAACCCATTGTTGACTTATCATTTTTTGGGGGTTCAAAGGGTGAAGAAGTTTCACCTTGATCACTAAGGTCAAGAAACATCGAGAGCCAAGGTCTCGTGCAACAGGCGACAGTGACACAACTTGTAAGAAAAATACAGTGGAGGAGACAAGTGGTGTGTACGTGTTGATTTGGAAGAGTCCACGTAACGTTGACCTTTCACGTTTCGGGGATTCGCAAAGGAGGAGCATGAGGGCTCAACACTCCAACTCGTGAAGTCGTGAGTTGCGAGTAGTGCTAGTGTTTAGCCTAGCTTACAGTTATATGTAGCAGGCGCTAGTGAGGAGGGAGCCATACCCATATCACATTTCAGGTATCGGTGTTTAGAGAAAGAGGAGTCGAGAGCCTTGACTCTCCAACTCGTGAGTTGCGAAAGGTGCTTGCGCTAAGGCCAGGTTGTGGTCACTTGGAGGAGGATAAGGGAAGGGATTGTCTGTGCTAGGCCCCGTAGAAATTCAGGGATTCTTTTCCTCGAAGAAACGACAAAAAAGAAATAGTTTTCGTAGTGGGTGTGTGACAAATTTGTATCAGAGCATGGTTACAACACTTGGCCTGCTTGGGATCATGTACGAGTCACATAAGGAGATATAGTTATCTGCATTTACTTCTTGAGGAGAAGGACTGCAGATTGAACTTGTGTTTTTGGGAATTCTTTTTGAATTTCAACAGAAGAATTTCTTTAACCCCTTTGTCAAAGTGATGACTACTCTTACCTAAGTAGGGATATGATAATTAACATTGATAATAAGACTTGAATGTGGATATTTTAAGGTTGTAGGGTTCAGTCAAGGGTAGTTGAAGCCCGAAAGATGAAAAAACTGATGTTAGTGACGCCGCCTCTAAGAATGGGTAGTTGGAACATTAGGCACTGATGATGGTTGGTTATATAATGGTTAATACATTTGTGGGCCTAAAGGAATCTGAGAGGATCAAGTAGGATCATTGGTTGTATAATTACTTCTTTTTATTAAAATCGGAGTATATAACTCCTCATGACCAAAGAAAAGTGAGATGGGTAAGACCATATGGACATTGAAGCAAGGAGGTTTTCTTGCTAAGATGTTGTCACATAAAGAGGAAAGTGACCCTTGTTGGTTATATCCATGAGAGAAGACAACACCAACATGAGGTATGACTATGAGATTATTCCTGTAAGTGACTGAAGTCTCAAACTAAAGGACATTAATTATGAAATTAAACTATCAAGTGAATGCATTAGGTAAAAAGGTGCAATAGATGCACCTACATATACATGAATGTGTATACATAATCATAAGGATGCTTGGAAGATCCTTGGAAAAAAAAAA